>JAECUM010002090.1:0-19242 GCA_016617855.1 Megalonaias nervosa
GTGTGTGTGTGTGTGTGTGTGTGTGTGTGTGTGTGTGAATTTCCTTATAGCGGTATTTGATGTCGACAATGTTAAGTCAAAAGCAATGCAGGCACGAGTACCTTGCATAACTGAGACCTATCAACTAATAATAGAGTCGAAGAAATGTTTACACCATAAAGTCATTACACAGGGTCGTGTAATACGAGTCAAACGCTTTCAAAATGCACGACTCTCAACGTATATCCTATTCATTCAGCAGTTCCTTAATATCACAATAATTTAATATTCTTCTTCTTCTTCTTCTTCTTCTTCTTATTATTATTATTATTATTATTATTATTATTATTATTATTATTATTTTAGATTGATGGACTAACTCACGAAAAAGTCCTTTTTTCTTTTAAAATATTTTGCTTTGAGATCAAATTTGGTTCTACACCTAGAACTTTGTATTTGCAAAACATCAATAAAACCGCCTTAATAAACGGACATTGATGTATCAGTTTTCATGAATGATCTACACTTAAATTAATACACTTCCAGACGGATCATCTGGCCTCAATTTCCTCGCCTTGTCTGATAGTAACCCCCACCTCTAACCCTGTCTCTGTCTACAAAACGAGTAAAGGTACAAAGTTAAAAAAGTAGTTTTCAAGTTTATATCAAAACAGAATTTACACAAATGGCATAAACAAAATGTCAAACAATGGGTGTGTTCAGGATGCAATGAATTATAATTGACCAAATACAGTATGTGATTATACAACTACTACGTTAAGAAAGATATGCTCAGTTGTATTGGTAATATTTGAAATCTAAGCAGACACATATAAGGACCTTTATATTTGACGAGCAGCAGGCAGGGCGAACCCTACAAATTGGTTTCGAGCAAATTTCATAAAATAAAGGTTCCTACAGGGGCTGAAAAAATAAGGTCAATAACTCTAAACCGAACCTCCTAACTTTTATTATTACCAAAACGGATAATGTTAGCTCATTTTTGTTATTTTATTTTTGAATCTTTGTTTTTTATGTTATAGTGCGTATAGTTTACTCACCGGGTCAATTAATTTTTGTCGGCCACCCTGCCTGCTGCTGTAAATTAACCAAAGATTTTATCCAGACCTACACGATATCTGGATCTTGGATCATGTAGATTTATCGTTATAAATCCGAACGGAATAGATTGTGCTTTTGAAAAGAAGTTTTTAAATTTAATCATGTCCATGTCCCCTGAACACCAAGTATAATAAATATTCTGCAGAGTATAATTATCTACTCCATTAAACACAACCAAAATATTACAGTTGTCTCTAATTACCTTAGGTATTTGCGTATATCGTTGTGTAACATAAATCACATCTGTATTCTTGTGTCTACCTCGAGAAAATATTCTAGCTGGATTGGATTGTTTATCCAACATGACATCATCGTACACCACTAAATTATTAATAAGTCCATCTAGATCATCTACGGATGGTGCCTCATCGATATCGGTAATAAAATCAATAACATCATTATCCAATATCTTTGCATTTTCATTAAAATCTTTAAGTACCCCATAACACCGCTGATCATCTACAGATGGTGCTACCAAATATAACCTATCCCACTTGAGCCATCGCATTATTATATTAAGCAATAATTGCGTTTTGCCAGGTCCAGATGGACCTATTATTATCATTCTGATAGAATTCGGAAGCGCTGGATGGTGCTTTACTGGTTCTTGTTTTCGTGTCGCCGAAAAATCAATTACATCCATATTATTAATAATATGAGTCTATATTGTGTTCGATGTAGAGCATCTACACCCACTGCTGAATTAACAACGATAACAACGAAGAATAAATGACATGCTCTGACAGGCAAATGCGTTAAATGTGGCACGAAGAAATACAAATTTGTCAAAACAAAGACAGGTGGAGATATAGCCGCTTCATTAGGGAAATTACCAGGAACTCCATGGGCTAAATACCCCGGTGAGAAACATCTTCCTGGATATAATTATTGCGGTCCCGGAACTCGACTTGATATCCGACTTAATGATCAAGATCAACCAAGATCAGGAGAGTATCCAATAAATAAGATTGATCAAGCGTGTCATGTTCATGACGTTGCGTATAAAAGTAAAGATTTACAACAAAGGTATCTCGCAGATGTAAAATTGATTCATGCATTAAATTCTATACCAAATAAATCTGTCAGAGAAAAACTCGCTAGTTTTCTAGTAAAATCTGCCATGAAAAGTAAAATAATGTTAGGGGCTGGTAATTAATTATATAAATATTATAATGGAATCCATTTATTATAGCCCAAGAGGATATTGGAGAGGCAGATCAGCTATTAGTAAACTTGCTGAAGCAGCAAAAGTTTCACGTTCTGTTGCTGCAGCGTGGTTAGCACGACAGGCAATATGGCAAATTTATCTACCACCACCTAAAAAAATTCAATATGCACATTTTGATGTCAGCGTCCCTAATGAGGTTCATCAAGCAGATATTTTATTTTTGCCACACGATACCATTAAAATTGGTAGACGTCAATCACGCACATGCAAATACGCATTAACTGTCGTTGACGTTGCAAGTAGATATAAAGAAAAGGAACCATTATCAACAAAGACAGCGTCTGAAGTTGCATCTGCGTTTGAACGAATTTATCAGCGAGGACCTTTGCGATGGCCACAATTATTACAGGTTGATCCTGGCAAAGAATTTCTCGGTGCAGTATTATCGTTGATGAAGAAACATAACGTTAAAATCAGACAAGGACATACTGAAATTCATCGTGATCAGGCAATTGTTGAACGATTTAATCCAACACTTGCTGAGCGGTTATTTGGATACCAGTATGCGAAGGAAATATCTACTAACTTTAAGTCCGATGAGAGATCTCGTGAATGGGTTGCGAGGTTACCAAGTGTGATAGCTGCGTTAAATAACGAAATTACTCGTTCAACTTCCATGAAACCTTCTAATGCAATTACAAAAAAATATATACCCCGTAGCAATGACAGACAACAACCTCAACCAGTATTAGGTAATGTAACTGTAAGATATTTATATGAACCTGGCGAACTTGAAGGTGGTAAAAAAAGAGCAACTGATCCTATCTGGAGCGTGACTACACATACAATTTCTAGCGTGGTAAGATCCACTGGTAGACCTCCAATCTACAGATTAGATTCGACAGCCCCTCATCGTGGATTTGTACGTGAACAATTGCAGGTAATTCCTAAAGACACACAATTACCACCACATACAATTACATAACCAGAACCTCTACGTCGATTGCATTCAAGACAGGTCAGCATCACATTATTACGTGTATGGCCAAGATCACTATTAATTCTGTCTACGGTAAATTGTCTTGGATTATTATTCGAATATTGCCATAACATATTACAGTTACAACTTGCACAATTATTATTCTGTTGTTGTTTTAGTGTTATAATAAATTCAGTGTCAATATCAAAGTCACGATTATTTTTTTGTCACATTGCTTATAACCAGATAGTTTTTTTCTTATTACGTCATTATTAACAGTTTGATCATTATTTTCTGTAAAATTTATAATAACCCTATGTAGTTGAGATATTCTTCTGACTCTAGAAACTGCGAGATAAACTAAATTTGACCATTCGATCCGATCATCTATAATCCAGATATTTGTATCAGAAATAGTTAATCCTTGTGACGAGTGAATAGTTATAGCGTATCATAACGTCCACGGTGATTTATTCATATTCAGCGCATTCTCAACAACATTAATATTGACTAAAATAATATCATTCAAGACAAGATTCTGTATTCCACCACCAGGAATTTCAACATCAATATTCTGTCGTCGAGTATCTGCTGGGCGATAACACAAAGGTACAGGTAGATCTGAAAACTTTTCTTTATGTAGCAAAAATAATTTATCCTGTAGTTCATCACGAACTATTTTTCTACGTGCAACTATTAAATCAGCGGGATTCCATAAATTTATAAAATCATTCATAGAAGTCTCTGGAATTACTCCTCGCATTATTTCACATTGTACTCTGTCTGGTTGTAGTCTGATTAATCTTTTAAATTCTTTCAGCGGTTCGTCAATAGCTCTATGGTCATCATTTATTTCTTCATAATAATCTACGTTATTCTTCAGCCATTCATGTGGAGACTGACCAATAAAGGGTGGTGGTTGACCATGATCACCACACATTATTACAGCAGTATTCTTTGTCAATAGCCAATCAAGAAATGTTTTTAATATTTCTAACGACACCGTGTCTACCTCGTCCCATATAATATATTTAGGTATATATTTTTCACCCATTCGTTCAGGAGTCCATGTGTCTCCACACCATCTGAAGAAACTATGATATGTACATGATTTTACTCCTCGCTCTTTTATTTCCCTGGCTAATTTATGTGTCGGTGTCAAAACAATTATATCTGAATTATTATTCATGAATAATTTAATCACACGTGTTGTTTTACCTGAACCACCGCATCCGTTAAGATAAATAGTTTTATGTCTAGCCACAGGATCATATACAGATGGTGCTGATGACTTTGATATTTGATTATTATTTTTGTAATATATTTCCTTAATTTCAACGTCGGCAGATTCAGAATAACTAAGTATATTCTCCTGTTTTATTCTCCATGTCCCCCATTCACCATTACCAAGTAGTGGTTTTAACAAATCTGTATATTTTTTATTTATATAAAACGAATCCGTTGCTACTCTGACAGCATCACGAGAAAATCTATTTATCATAGACAGTAGATTTATAGAAACATATGCCAACATAGATGATCTTAAATGAGTAAATTGTGGTGAGTCACCATCAAAATAACTCACAATTGTACCGAGTTTGGTTCCGTCTGATAAATAAGCATTACTCCGATTTATAAATATGTTTTTTTCCGTTGTATCAGCAATTATAAAATCGAGTTCAGCATCGTCCATAATCAATCTTGTACAGTGTCTTTTATGATCATAGGCTCCTCCTTGAGTAAATTTACCAATTATCTTTCTACCAAGATCCTTTGCAAGTTTTTCATCATGCTCGTCTCTGCATTTACGTATATTATTAGTAATTTTAATAATGTCATCTTCATTAAGATTAGGGAATTCTTTTCTGGCATCATCAATATTAAATCTATTTGGTTCTGGTAACCAAACTTGCTTTTGTAACCGATACGATATAATTGCCTCACTCACCTGTAAAGATATTAAAATTCCAACATCAAGCATATATCGCAATAGTGCTATTGGAACCCAACATTTTTCTGAAAAATGTCTTCCAAACCAAGCATAAGTAATCGGATGGAGATTTTCTGCAAACTCAAATGATTCTACATGAGCAAATCCGGTTAAGTCAAATTCTGGTAAATGTCCGTTTATCGCAACCCTGGTCATCTCGTGTGATGGATGTCCGAATCTTTTAAAGTATTCAGAACATTCTCCGTATCCAAGAAAACTTCCAGGATAAGATGCTACCATATCAACAGATATAACGTCATTATACTTATATTTGGTATTCCACAATCCTCCGTGTCCATAGTCTACGCAGCTTTTATGAATATCTTCAAGAAATTCCGATCGTGTTGGTTTCCATAAATTTTTCTCCTGAGCGAAATGAGCCGCTACAGATGGAACTGTAAAACAATTATTTAATAATTGTCTAACTTTGACATCGTCTGAAGTATATTTCAGCGCAAGATGTTCCATTTCTACATTAAGAGATTCTGTACGGTAAATATCACCATTAGGCCGTACAAACTGATCGTAATAATCATATTCTGAACTTTGAAATAACCAAACAGATACAGGGTCACTTTTACTGATATTTTTGATAAAATCAAATATATGACCATCATAAAATTTAACCGTTCTATCTCGTGGAAATATTGTTACTGCTGAGGTCCACGCATGCGAATTATGATCAATAATATCTATAGGAGCTCCATTTTTTATGTATTTTGGTTTATATAAAATCTCTCCTGTCAGCGTCTTCACTGTTATTGGAAATCTTAATTTCTTTTCTAGATCAGCAACATCTTTAATAGATGCTCCAGTATCTTTAACTGATTCTGCCCACGTATTTATTTTTTTTACGCCTCAGATATGTTAAACCATTACCACGTATCGCGTTTATGAAATGTTCTGTAACTCGTTCAGCTACACAGTTTATTCTTGACTCTGACAATCTCGTCGGCTTAAGATCCCCGACATCAGGTTTATTATTCAGCGGATATATTGCATATACAACTGCAGTCACAGGGTACCCCCGTTCATAATATGGCTTATCAATACCGGTTAGTATTCCGGGTTTAGATTTATTACTCAAAAGAACAATATTACTTCCTGACTGTATGCGGACTGGATCACGCTTGTCACGAATAATCCAAGTATTTTCTTCTGTATTTACAATACATTTTATTAAAATAAATATTTTTGATCATCAAGGTGATTAATAATTACTTTTCCTCGTTTGTCATTCATCATATTAGTAACATTTCCGACTCTGAATGTTGACCATACATGAGCAGCACCACTATTACGAAATTCCTTCTTGGCTTCACGAATACGTTCGGTTATATCCTCATTTGTTAATGCCAGATCTTGCATCAAAGTATTAAATTTATATTCTGATAGTCTGTCAAGATCAAATCTAGCTCTTTTAGGTTCAACTGCAGATAATTCGTTCATATAATTAAGACAAGTATTTAAATTAAAATTTTAGTATATATAATGTTTGAAACAAAGAACAAATGTGCTTGGCTCAAAATTGGATATACTTCTCCTTGTAATAAATCGTGCGTGAACAAATACTGCGGAAATCATGCGCAAAGTATCAAAAATGGAAGTACAGGACCAATACCATGTGTGCAATGCGGTGTTGGAGTCAGAGGAAAAACTCACTTGTGTTTAAAATGTGGCGGAAAAAAATACAGAGAACTAAAACGATATTATGACAAAAAAAAAATAATACATTGTCAGGTAAATCTCCTATAAAAACCGTAGAAGATTATCTGGTCAGATTTCAAAAGAATGATTTAAACAAATAATATTATTATATAAAATGAATCAGACAAATCAGACTTATGATGATGATATCGACAAAAACTTTATAAGAGAATTAAGAAAAGAAGCATTTCGTAATAAACACGAATTTGTTAAACATCCAGTATATACAAATTATGAAGCAGCGCGAGATGGTGTAATCAGACACTGCAAATCAAAAAACCCAGTCGGTAGTCTTGATAAATTTGGTTATTTTAGATTCAATACTAGTGGAAATAAAAATTATTTCTGACATAGATTCATATTCGAATGTTTTTGTGGGGTCATCAAAGATGGACTTGTAGTTGATCACATTGATGGAGATCACAAAAATAATCGGTTATCTAACCTGCAAGCTATTACACCGAGTCAGAATTCTGCACGTGGAAATACTGGAAAATGTAAAGTATTTAAAAAGAGATCTATTAAATCCATAAATACAGAAACAGACCAAGAAATAACTTTCCCATCAATGTGTGCGGCTGCCAGATATTTTGGCATACATCCTGCTTCAGTACAATTTGTCGCAAATAAAGTATACAAATCTGCATATTCAATAAAATATGATCAGCTGATTACATTTGAGTATATCTAACTCTGTCTTCCTAACAAACCCCAATAAAAATAAATATTTTTTTTACTGTATATAGTTCGACTCTATATTTTGCCATGGGTACCTTCACCGTCGCTGCTCTCAGTGTCACTCTCACTTTTGACAGAATCAAATAACATAATTTTTCTTAATTGCATTACACGATTCTCCACAATCTTCTTTTTCTCGTATTCACGAGATAGTTCGGATCTAATATTTTCGATCGAACGTGCAAGAGGCGCAAATAGCTTTACGTGTTTTTCATTTACCATTCCCAAGGATTCTAACATAGACTGATAAATTGATTTTACGAATTTATAATTGGATGGTAATGTGTATTTATTGTCGATTTTTCGTTGTTTTAATATTTCATAATCGCATAATATTTTTTCAGGATCAAGATTATCGGAGAGATTTATTCCGTTATGTTTTAATTTTTTAATAGCAGAAATAATATCATTAATGTTTTCTTGGTTCATTATATATATATAAATATTTCTTTAAAATAAAAAATAATTGACATTCTTGACTGACTTAATTTTTATTATTATTAAAAATATCAAAAATAATCAGTAGCATCCTAAGCACCCGTCACTTGGCCCCCTGATAGCCTTTGTGTCTTTCATGGAGTCCTTTTTTTGCATGATGATGTCTTTCTTATGACCGTTATTGGCACCCCATGTTCTGTTTCTATTGGCTAGCATTCTTTCTGAATGTTTCCTTGTGGGGGTCTTTCAAATGAGGTAGAGAGCTCAGGCATACTACTGATTATTTTAGGGGCTATCTAGGCATTGCGGTTTCATATAACCCCCCACCAAATCAAACCCCGGGGTAAATGCAAAATGCACTCACCACGTGGCGTGACGTGGTGAGGGGTTCATGAAACCTCGGGGCGGTGCCCCCCAATCTTAATAAAATTGGCAACCCTTGGACCATATACCCACCCCCGCGGCCATGGGAATCGAACGACAGACCTTCAGCACCAGAATTCAAATATTCTTGCACTGAACTATGACATTCGGTTGAGTGTTATATGTTCGAGAAATTACTATATAGTATATGACTAACACGAGAGAGTATTACATTTTCTAAATAAATCAAGAAAGTTATGATTTTATTAAAATATATTCACCACTCGTGTATATAAAACGATTAAAATATATTACCACTCGTATATATAAACGAAATAATTTAAATTACTGACACAGGTAATATAAATGCCAGTCTGAGTCATACGTCAGCCAACCCCACGCAAAATCGATAAAGTACATCCTGTTCCCAGTACGGCCTTATATACATATATTTTTCGTTTTAAGGTTTTAAAATTGCTATCAGAATACAACACCGTTCACATTATAGAGCAGGAATATATCAAACAGGTTGGTTTTTAACAAACCTGTAAGGATTAACAGACAGACGGACTAATACGCTTTGTTCGATACACGTATGTACAACTGGGTTTGTACAGGTAACGACGTAGTAGTAAGGGAAATAATCGTTCAATTTACTCCGCAGAGAGAGATAGCAGAGTTATCTCGCTTTATTATATATACAATTGCTTTAATCATAGGAATTGGTTATTATTAAGTTTGATTAGTAATTTACCCATCAGATAAAGAAATTTCTGATATTTCATGAATTAGAGCACCTATTTACCCATCAGATAAAGAAATTTCTGACTATTTCATGAATTAGAGTACCTATTTACCCATCAGATAAAGAAATTTCTAACTATTACATATATTTACTCATCAGATTATTAAAAATCAGTAAAAAAAAATATATTATTTCAGAATCAGGTTATTTTTTTTCCCCCGATTATTTACTCGGACGTTCTACGAGCGTATATACAAATTAATATTAAGAGACTCTCCTCGTAGATCCAAAATATATCCTGTCTGGTCAGTAAGTTTGAAATTTATTCTTGACAATAATGGATTATGTACACGTAGATAAATTGGATTAATTGGCTCAGATATAATTAACCATCCGGGCGGTACTTGAGGGTTAAATGCATTTAGTATATACCCCTGTTGGGCCTGGTTAGACTTTGAAAGATCTACTTGATAGCTGTCATCAATTACGTCACATACTAGATTGACCGCGATCGTAGATGTTATATTAAAAATACCAGGTGAGATATGGCGACCTCTACCATGTGGATCATTATTATATTTAAGAATAGTTGGTGTGGGTATTAATTTTTTCCATGAATCACATATTCTTTTAAAGTGTTCATCAATAAGATCATTAACTGACTTCTTTAGCTCCTCAGAGTTAAATCCCGGAATTACAAATGTTGGTAGCTGTTCATCTGTGATACCATAATATTTAAGAAATACTGTTTTAAATAAACGTTTATAGCTTACACGCTGAATGGGATCATCTTCATTAACTATATAAGTACTAAGAAATCTATCTACCGGCACCTTTAATGTTTTTTCTCTATCAACGATAGCCTTATTTACATATTCTAAGTCTGATGCAACCTGATTCAAATGTTGTATTGTTTCAATTATTTGATTTTTTAAGTCATCGTTGTAGGAAGCGCTGATACTGGAAAATAAATTTCTTAGATCATTAAGTATATGTCCATGTTCAGATTTAATTGGCCTTGATTTTGAGTTAATTTCTTCAACATTAATTCTTGCTATTCTTGTTGTACCTTTACCCCGAACGAAATCTATAAAATGAGTATACTGTGCATAACCACGATAAGCATCCGGAATCTCTATAAACGGATAAGTTTTTCGATATTCTGGAAGTTTTATAAATTTTTCAACATCTGCGACGAAATCAGATCGTTGTGATTCTGGTGGTCCTTGATAAACCGGTGGAACTTCAGGCCATCCTAATACTGATCTAATCGAATTTTGATAAATATCTACGGAATAATCAGGGGAATTTATTTCAATAACCGCAGATAGTGTTGGTTCGTAGACAGTAATTGTTATTTTTGATTCTTTTCCTGTAATAGATTTAATTCTGCGTTGGAACTCATCATTAATCTGTTCTATTTGATAACTGACCGTTGGAATAGCAACTACTTGCCAATCAGGAGTTCCATCAGGCTTATTCTTATTGGCGAATACTAATGAATTATTTGGCTGTAGTCCACCAAATGGTTTTGATCTAATATTTGGCCAGCTATAATAAACTCGCAATTGTGCTAATTCTATTTCTTTTGCAGGAATTGATGTTGGAAAATTTACACTAAATTCCGGATTGGTCGAACTTAATGATATCATAGTGGTTTTTGACGGAGTCGTATTAGTGACGATCTGCTGAAGTAACTCCCTGTCTGTCATTATTATTATTGTTGTTATTTAATTCATTAAAATCATTAGCGATCACCTTAAATGCGTCATCATAGGTTTTCATCATCATCGCGAATTCAGTATCGGATATTTCACCATCACTAACACACGAAGAAATGTACAAAGATAGTTTAGAGCATGCCTCTGCCACTGTATGTAATTTAATCATATAATCGTGCAATTTAGCATTTGTACAGGTATCTATCTTTTTGGCTATAATACCGAGAACTCCAGCAATAGTCGTTGATGCCGAAACAATGATGGTTATAACAGTAGGTGCTGTCATCGTCAATGTTGATAATAATAATCCTGTTCCAGCAATAACAGCAGAAACCGAGTAAACAACTACATCGATGACAACTATACGCCTTTTGTATTTTTTTATTTTCGTGTTATAATAGTCGATAAAATTATTTAGTTTAGTCAGACGCTCACATACTGATTGCATCTGTAACGTTGAACGTCGATGCGAGACTGAGGTTGATCCATTATTGTTATATTAAGTGACTAATTGTGGTGTTTCAGCTACAAATTCCAAACACCACCAGTAAGACGTTGCGGTTATTGTTTGATCATCTGCTTCCAGTAAAAATATTTCTTCAGCATCTTTATTTAACACTATAGATACAACTCCAGAGAAAGCATCTGTTGAATGACGCCACGGAAATGTTGTAGTATAAATTTTAAACTTTGCAGAGCTGAATATAGACAGTCTATAAACACCAGTAACCTCCGCGGTATATTTAATAGTGTTATTTTGCTGTGACCATGTTGTTAATCCTGATGCTACTGTATATACGATATTTTTAATTTGTCCGTGTGGAATTTTAATCAGATTAGTTTTTTGAACAATATTAGGTATTCCACTGACAATATCATTGAGTTTCATGTTGACGTCGGAGAGTTTTATGTCAACGGTTGGTTGTTCCCCAAAAAATCTTTAATGGTTTTGTTTACATTTCTACGAAAATTTAAGAACGTTTCTACATGTCTAGAAAAAGTAGCACTAAGTGTAGTAATTTCGTCACCGATTGTTTTTAACGAAGTTGAAATAGGAATTTCCTTATCATCAACATACTTTTTCGTTGCAGCATCAAAATCATATTCCGGTGTTCTAAGATTATTAATGCCATTATTATTCATGTTGAGAAATGCACGCATTATACCGCCGTTGGCCAATACGTATTTAGATTCTTGATCGTCGACATATTTCTTTGTTGCGGCGACTGTATCTGTGACTGGGTTTCCAATGTCTATAATTTTATTTTGATTCATAATAATGCTACCCGTAAACAAATCACCAGCTTTCTTAATATAATCGCTCACTGACGTACCGGAATCTTGTATTTTACCCTGATCAGTAAAAGTAACTATATTGTTAACAACAGCATTAGGAACTCGTATAAGTACATCTGGCAGTTGTATATTACTAGTTTTTAATCGTCCTTCCTTATCCTGAAAAACAACTACTTCATTTTGATCAACACTGGTTATGTTTAATAAATCGTCAATCTCATTTCTGAGCTGATCAAGAGTTGCGTATTTAGATAAATCAGCTTGCTGCTGAGCTTTACCACGAGAAGATCTTCCGTAAATGTCCACCATTATATTTACTAATGTCTGTTTAAATGTGACAACGTAGTATATTCATGCACAACTTTGTGGGGTGGTTTTGTTGATTTTGATACAGCATCAAGTACGTTAAGTACTTCTCGACCACATATTGGTGGATCAGCTAATGTTTGTGTTGGTAACGTTGAATACCATATTGGAGTACTTTGATCGCCACTAATATACTTTAAGAATTCTTTTGGTGGAGCTAATCCATATGAATCAAAATAAATAATTCCACGTGGATCAATTGCATATCCAACCCAATGTGTGCCTGGACCAGAGTTTTCATCGAGATTAATAATACCTGTTTCAATATTGTTTGGTTGTTTCGGTAATTGATCACGCATAAAAACTCCTCTAAAATTTTTTATTTTTAATTTTTTAGCAGCATCTAGTAAATCAAAATTGGACATAGGAGATATCAGTAAACTGCCCCTGGTAATCTTAGGCCTTTTCCGTACCATGAATGTGGAGTCCCTGGTAATCTTAGACCCCTTCCCTTTTTTTTGATTCCCTTTCCTGTTGCTTTCTTTAATGCCATTCCAGCAGCGGTTCCAACAGCGCCTAATGTAGCTGCTTTTGCAACAGCTGGGGCTGCAGCGGCTATTAATGCTGGTATAGCAGCAAGAAATGGAAATATACCACCCGTCTTAATGATGTCTTTAATGGCACCCGCAGAAAGATTAAGTTTTATACCTTTATTTGATTTTTTGGCTTCATTGAAATGCCTGAGCTGACGTTCTGTAAGAGATAATTTATTTGAGCCACTCATCTGCTCTTTCTTTCGCGATATTTTTAATCCACAGTCATTTTTTGATGCTGATTGTATCCTTTTTAATCTGACCAGGAGTCAGGGTAACACTAACGTGATTATATGACATTATAATATCATAAACGATCTAATTACATATTTTCTACTGGAGCATCAATGACTCGCATTCATCCGCCAACACCTTCAAGAAGCATTGATTTATCGCTGAGTATAACAGCAATTGCTCTGTAATTAGCAATAGCTCCTCGGTTTACGCGAGCTCGAAAATGTATATCTACAAAGATTGTCTGGTTAAATTTAAGTGTTCTAGTGAAAAGTAATATATTGGATACAACATTGTAAAATCTAGTTGTGATAATTGTAAGCCAATATCAATACACCACTCCCTCGATAACTCGCGCACAACGGGGTCCAAAAACATCGACTGCATTATAAGCGAAGGCGCGACTTATCCTATAACAAACAACAAAACTAACAAAGGGATCGACGTAGAGGCAAAAGGGGGGTGGGTGGGTTGGGTTGGCATGTTAGTGTTGAATACTCAATTAATAATTGTGCTAAGATTAACTGTGAATAAATATCTCTTCATAGCGGTGTACTTTGTTTACTTTTTTCCTCGCAGAGTAACATTAATTTCAGGATAACTTACAGTATATTGAGGAGATCATCAAAACATTATTCCACATGTTTCCATTTGCTTAACACGTGTATGACTTCGCACATTGTGTACTACGTCACAAATTTTTGTGCTGAATTGGATAAATTCTAGTTTTTATTGTTTGATCCAAAGCAGACTTTTTTTTATACAAAAGATTGACCCTCATTTCGAAAAAAAATGTCGATCGAACGATGGGTAGATTTGATTGCAGTAGAAGTAAAATGAAAAAAATTTTTTTTATAAGGGTTAACCATTACCAACATGAATTTAATGGGTCTACAAATTTAAAATAACGTAAATTAGAACACGATAATACTTGCAGTTTGCGACATGTTTGACAAATATCACTTCACATTTTGAAAACATCTGTTCATGTTTTTTTTGTGTTACTCTTTGATTTCTCTGCCGCCTCTGTGTATTGTTCATGGATGATTATCTCTCTGAGTTGGTATGGATAATTACATGCGGCTTCCTGATTCGCTGAGCGTATTTCTCTCGACAATGAATTTTGTTTAATTCTATGTCGGCATTGAAATCTCCAAAGCCATCCATGGCTTGCCCTAAAACGAGATTCATTCTCCATACTTTTTGCCATTTTTTCTGCTTGGGCCTTGAGAATTGTTCCAGAGATGGGAACACCTTGTTCACGTTGCTGTGTGAAACATGCGTACACAGCATCATCTAATTCAGTACCGTTTGCAGTCCGTGCTCATTTTCGTTTGATCCCATTATCTGAATCAACATCATTTAAATAATCCCAAAGTTTCTGCTTATCCTTAAGCCAACCTCTAAATGTCGCCTCAGCAATTGTTTAGTTCATTGCAAACGTTGGATCTCGCTTCGCCATTATGAACCCTATCTATGATGCACAGCTTTTCAGTCACTGAGTACACCTTTCGCTTACTTTGCTCTCCATGGTCACATTTACAAATGATTAGGATACATTACTGATATTATATACTTTAATGATGTTAAGTACATAAAAATGTAAAACCATTTTCGATTGGTCAAATAAAATGAATTTTGAGAATGGTAATGACCACAAGAACTTATGCTGCTATTGGCATGCCTTTGAATTTTTTTTAATTGTACTTCCCTTGCTTGATTTGATACAAAAGACATATTCAAAGTGATAATACAACACAGGTCTCTTTTAATTGATTTTTTTTTAATCGAACAAACACTTCCCCAAGTTGTTGATCAAAACAAAGCCGGCATGTAATTAGGTTCTCACAGAAGTACTCACGGGTTTTGATGTGATGATCGATTGACTCTTTTCATGTTTTCATAGAAGAGAATATGCTGCGATTATAGTGTTTACATTGAAGCAAAATTAAAGGATTAGAACGTGAATTTCACATAGCAAGACATTTAATTGGTGTTTATTCATTCTCTGTTGCCACCTGTTAGCATTTACCAGAATTTTTCGTTGATCCCTGTTTCACCAGACTGTTTATTTACAGTGTATTGACAATTATTTCTCTCAAAAAAAACCCCAAACATAATATGTGATATCTTATTAGAACTTGCAAGTTTCACAATATGGATTCTATCTTTATGGGCAATAATCACCATTTCCGATGATAAAATGAGCTACCGTATTTCATGTATTTTTTCGTACCCTTTAATTCTTTGTACACAATCCAGTTATCAAAATAATAATTATTTAAATGTATCATAATTTTTCGTATGTATCACTTTGTATTATTTGAAAAATTCATTAAATTATCAGACATAAAATTTCCACTAAGAAAATATATGTTTGCAAAAAAGATCGAAAATACCCTATTCCCATTTTGTTTTTACAAAAATTAATGATTAATAATTATTTTTCGTGTACGAAAATGTACATGAAATACGGTATGTATCAAGGTTCAATTTACCAATTCTTATTGCGATTTTTTTCACGTTCAGCACATTTTAAAATATATTTTCTTTGGGAAAAAAATCGGGAGCCATGCCGGAGGCCGCGTTATAAGTGGGTTCGCGAGTTATCGAGGGAGTGGTGTATTTTGATCACGTCCCATGAATGTCGTCAAACGATGATATGCACGTGCTACATGATTTTGCTCAAAATTCAATAAAATGTCTTCAGATGGTTCTTGATGCCCATTTATCCTCAAGGAAATCTCAGAAACGCCAAGATTATCAAATATCATTATGCTGTGTAATTGTGAATTTACTCGTGCATCATCTTGGAAAGCAATAAATATATGCCTTGGTGCGGCTATTCCTTGCTGAGAAGCTATTTGCCATGTGAATAAACCATTAATGTTACTTTGAATAGCATCTGTGGTCATAGTCAACCATCATAACGTTGATTTACCACCTTGATCCATAAAAGAAAGCAGGTGTTGTTCTTCGGTTAGTAATAGAGTCATTGTTGGCATCCACAATGAAAGTTTTGTTCGTATTACTTTACTAGCATCACCAGCGGGTCGCCATATTGCATCATCGTCTGTAGCCTTTCGTAAGAGTACAACTGTATGCTTGGCTCCGAAAATAACTTTTCTGACATTTCTACAAAATCTAAAGATATGTGATAGTGGAATTGTACATGAAAATGTTCTTCTTCCACCTTTCAACATTGATCGACGTATTCTAAATCCAAAATTAAAATTTATATCAACATTAATAATTATGTTTTCCACATCAGCGGCAGCGTTTCTGGCATTGTTTAGTGGGCGTCCTATATCATATTGTTGATACTCTGGAGAATTAGAAGTATCCTTTGCAAACATCATTGACGGACCAGCTGATCTTGAATAATCGTCACTGTATCTTGCAAGGCCAAGTTTTGTCGTGGCAACGTTTCGTCTTTTTGAATTGATTCAATATTGTTTCCGTCAATCATGTACGTAGTGCTGTCAAATAATGCCATAATACCATTATTAACAAAACCAACACTAACATCGGTGGCATATTCAGTATTATCTGTTCTTAAAATTTCACCTTCTACTTCAGTAAATGCTTCAGTGGGTAAGAAATATCTGCTTGTATCCTGAACTTGCAGCTCAATTCTTCCACACTGATCTGGCTGTCGTGCGTCATAAGAATAATACTGATAATCGCGCACAGATTCATCTTTGAGTACTGGTGCGTCCAGGTCAAATGTGGGATCAGATATACGTTTGAACATCTTTATTATATTTATTATCATCTAACATGAAGACCACTTCCAGCTATTAGACTAGCGGTTATATTTTTTTCTTTTTCTGATAGTGGTACACCAGCTAACTCTGCTAATTTTTGATTCGCAGCTTGATTTATTATTTTACTAATATTTGCGGGCATCACTTCAGTGCTGGGTAATTTTACTGGTTTTGGTTTTCGTCGTATTAATCGTGCTAGTCTATCCTTGATTGCTGAGAATGCTTTACCAGTAAGATTACCAAGAACACTGGAGCCTTTTTCATGAACAACATCAATAGCTTTCATTCCCAGTTGCTTTGCAATCGGTATTGCTTTTGGGGCTATTCTTCTAAATAAACCTTGAACAATATCGCCTAATCCATCTCCGTAGGTTGTTTTGTATACTGGTAATCGTGAATTTATTACCCTGACCATAGTCGGTCCACATTGAGTATTATGTACGATCATTTTATTATAGTCATTGTATCTAATTACATACTTAATCACTGTGGTAATCATCGGCGATTTCATTAATGAGAGACTGATACACATTAATATCCATGATACCATCTGTAAATAATCGTTTACAAATATCAGCTGCTTCATTAATTATTTCTGGGGAATTATTACCAGCTCGTTTTCCTCCAATGAGGATTTCTAGTCGATTAACATCGGAGAGAACGCTGTTTGGACAAGTAATAAAACCGCTTCCTTGATTAATAAAACGCTTCCATTTGCACTGGGAGTATCTTCATATTCTTCCCATGGTCCTAATTCTTCTCATTCTTTTTCTTGTATTTCTTCCATTCTTTTTATTTCTTCCTCTATTCTTTTTCTTTCTTCCTCTTCTCTTCGAGATCATAGTTTTTGTTTCATTATATCAGATGGGTATGGTGGTCCTTTTGATTGTTGAAGCGTTTGTCCTGTAATTTGTGTTGATTTTTATGGTGGTAGTAAAATCGGTGTAATTTCTTTTTGTTCTTCCGCAGGTTCTCTACGTTCTTCTGGTTCTACTGTTTTAGGCAGTGTTGTTTTTCTTGTATATTGTCGTTTTGGTCTTGCTGCTTCTTCCTGTTTTTTACATTCTTTTTCTTCTTTTCTTTGTTGTTTTTCTAATTCTTTTACTCGTTTTGCCTGTACTCTTTCTTCATGTGTTATTTGTCTCTGTTCTAGTTTGTTGTCACCTTGCACTTTCCCTTTGAAAATCTAAGTCGCTAATATATCTATTTATTTTTAGGTTATCATCAATATAATTTGGATTATTTACTCCAACTTGATCAACTCCTGTGTTTATGCAATATAACCATTTATACCAGGCTTCACGATCTACAGATTTTTCAAAGTGTTCAGGATTCAAAAAAGATTTTCTAATTTTGAAGGTATCAACAGCAAAAGTATGTAAATCCTTGTTGATTCCACTAATATGTTCTAAAGATCCTTTAGTGAATCTATCAGTCAGATTAGTCTTTATTTTTGTCTTTTTTGCTTTAGGAGCTGGTGGTGCTTCAGCGCCTTCAGGTATAAGTATTTGTTGAGCAGCAGCTATGTCAGCTGGAAGCCCACGTAGAATTCTCTTTGTTTGTTTTGTTCTTTCTGCTATTTTTCCAGTTGATTCAGTAGTTTCTTCTAACACAGGAAGAAGACCTTTAGTGTTTTCTGTAATAGGTTTAAATAATTGTTTTGTATCCTCTGCAAATTCAACTTGAGATTCCTGACGTGATTGTAGTTGTTGCTTAATAGAATCACGAACAGGTAAATATTTTTTAATTGCCTCTAGTCGCTCTCGAGCTAATCTAGCTGAGTGTGGTTCTCCAATCATTATTGATATAACAATGATTTAATTACAGCAGCAGAGGAGGTGAACGACCAAAATTGAATGACCCGGCGAGTAAATGAGTCGCATAAAAATTTGAAAAAAATACGTCAATGATGGAGTAACAAAAATGAGCTAACCCAGACGATTTGATGTTGTTGTGGTTTGTTTTCCACCGTATGGAAATATGCTCAGTTAGAGGCTTTAGTTTAACGTTATTGACCTTGTTTTCAGCCTTTGTAGGAACCTTTATTTTTTGTAAATAAGGTCTCCAGCAAAAAGGTCTGTTCACCTCCTCTGCTG
>JAECUM010002091.1:0-65259 GCA_016617855.1 Megalonaias nervosa
TGAACATGCTTAGTAGCACCTTATTCACCTGTAAAACGTCTACATTTCGATACGAATATGGAAATGATCTTAATGATCTTTTGGGTATTGATGCTTATACGGTTTTTTTAAAACAAAACACAAAAGAAAAATCAATTGGATAAAGAAGACAGTCTTTATCATTACATTTCATATGCGTATGTATTGATGCATACATTTTTTAAAAAAATAATACAAAACAAAAATCAGTTGGATAAAGGTGACAGTCCTTATCATTACATTTTATGTATGCGTGTGTGTGTTACAATATTCGATGTCTTCTTAATTCATGGACAATCGTTAAGGGTTCATTGCATTTGTTTATAAGTGGAATCAGAAAAGAGGCAGACTCGAAATTGCAAGCTGAATATTTTCTAGTCTAACCTTACATACAAGTTACAGAAAGGATGTAGTTTCCCTTTGACCTTATTAGAGCATAGATATAACTTGACAATACAGACCTGATTACAAATATTCCGATAGAACAATATTAATAAAACACCTATTTCATAACTGAAAGTTAATTTGATGTGCATGAAATAAATGAATTTCACAAAATACATATTGATGCATTCAAAATAAAATATCACAATAACCTGCCGGATGGATTTGATCATTATCTATAAAAACATATATCTGCAAAAGTCTTTTCAAGGAATCAGAACTGTACTCAAATCATTTCAGGTGCATATTGTGCATAGGTGTAAAGATATGACCAACCCGTGCATGTGGTTCAACCACTGATTTACCATAATTAGGCAAAAGAGTCAAAACATATGTTGGTATCTGGTACATAGTATGCATCCCCATACGATTTACCATCAGAATTGTCTTTAGCTGGAATTATTAATCTATGAAAATTACCCTTAGTTGCTTCTCTCCTTTCCTGTCTTTCCATCACTTTCGAAACCATAATTCTATAATGTGTGTAGAATGTTTCCTTTTTAAATATGAGAGAAGACTAGAAAAACAATTTTGGGTGAATTTGTTTTGTCTTCTTTGTTTGTTATTGGATTTAAAGCTTGTAATGTCAAGCATAGATGAACATCTCATTCAGATAGGTCAGCTTCCGTTCAGACATTATTCAGTATCTCCACAGCAACATTTCATCGAGCTAAGATTGACATTTATTTTTATCATTTTACTCTGGGAATTAAAGAAAATTATTCACTATTGAACTATCGACGACAGGACGGATGATCAAGATACGCATATTCGGCCAGGACATCTGTTGAGGCGTTTATTTAAAGACGTCGTCTGCAATGTTAGTAGGATTTTATTCTTTGAAGCCACAACACACACGGGGCCCCGAGTGGCCAAGTGGTCTAAAGCGCTCACCGTTACGGATCACTGCCGTCTCACTTTTGTCTGTGTGGGTTCGAGTCTTGAGAACTGTTTCATGTACAATAAATGTTAAATGCTTCACATTATTCTGCTACAGGTGACGTGAAAAGAATAATATATACAAACGCTCCGGTACGATTATATGAAATATATTAAACAGTCGTAAATGTGCTATTACTAACAAAGTCTTGTCCTCCATATTTCCACTAAAGATACAAAATATCGTACTTAGGATGAACATGTACTCAAAGTCCTAAGCGTGATCTTGCAATCGAAGCGATCTCTCCTCGATTTGCTTTCATTGACAATTAATAAGAAAATTTGTCTATAAAGATGATATATCTGGGCTTGATGGTCACCCTCATCGCCGTCGACACTTCCACAAAATTATCATCACAAAATTTGTTTATCTCTTCCTCTGTTACTGACGTATCAGTTATAGGCATGATGACAGCGCACACAACCTGGTTTAACCGAAGGTCAGGGACACCGCCAGCATATGCTGCTTTAACACCAGAACATCTTGGAAGGACATTCCCTACCTCCCATAGAAAGAAGCTGATCGAGCCTATGGAAAGCACCTTAGCATGTCTTTCATCCATCACAATGTTTCCATCATTTCGTATGTGAGTAATATCTCCCGTTTGAAACCAGCCCACTTTATCAACTACCTTTTCGAACAGATCTGGCATTTTATAGTAAACAACAAAGCGACCAATGTTCTGTACAAGCAATTCACCAGACGCACCGAGTTTTGCAGTATCGACATATTCGTCTACAATTTTGATCTCAATACCATCGTGCGGAATGTCAGCGATGCCATCCTCCAACCACTTTGGTTTTTGACTTGAAAGGCTAGTCACACCTCCGAGCTCCGTGATTCCATAATAAGCAAACAATGTGCGGCAGAACCTTCCAATGAGGTATGCAAATCTTTTGGGCACCCTCTCGCCCGAACATATCATGAGATGAACTGCCTTGAAATCCTGATGAAGAAATCAGATCTTGATTGATATATCTAGGAACGTACACATAATTGCAGCGTTCCTTTTGGATGATTCGACATATTTGTTCAACATTTTCTCCAGAAATTGCCATTCGGGGGTCCACCATAATCCGCGTAATTCCCATCGTCAACATTCTTCTCAGGTTCCCGACAGTCCAGCTTATTGGTCAGTCATTGAAGAAGATGGAATCCTTTGTCGTTCCAAACGCTTCGGAATACATGGTGGTCGAGTTATTCACGTTGAATTGTGTTTGGGCGATAAGCTTTGGCCTACAAGTGGATCCCGAAGTAGAAACGAATGGGAGTAAATCCTCAGGATAAAGACCTGGCAAATTTACACTGATTCGTGGCCTTTCCATGATATCCTCAAGACAAATCATATCTTTAAAGGGAATACTAGACATTCCAATGTATATCACACAAAGATGTAACTTACATGATGCAAGAATATTTTGAGCTATGGTCCAGCTATGGTCCAGTTCGTGTCACCTTCATCAGTGTCAACAATGAAGATTTTTGACTCCATCATGTCAATTATCTGTGCAATATCGCTTCCGTCTTTCAGTTGTGTTCCAGTATAAAATGGGTCTGTTCCTGCAAACATTACCGGAACATTTACAGTGGCCATATTTAAAGGTATTATTCATACAAAATCCAATTTTATCTCCCTTTTTTACTCCCATCTGCAAAAACTGGGTAGCCAATGATTCTGCTGATTCTAGCAACTCTCGCCCGGAAAGGGTCCTTCTCTTCATGTCAAGACCATAGTAAACAATGGCGTCTCTATTTGGATTCTGCTCCGCAAATCGACGGAGACGACCTGTCATTGTTTTATATATGAAAGGGTGCTTGCTGGGTCGAGATATGCAGCTCAACATTTCCTCGCCAGATAAATTCCCTCTTGGTCATCTGAAATAATACATTCATAAGTTAGGGAGATAATCTAAAATCTGCATGAAATAATAAGAAAGTCTAAGGGATACACTACATTTATTTATATACACCACGGACGCCCCACCAACAAGATGCAAATAAAAGACAAATGTCTACGTTTACTTGTAACCTGTACCATATAAAATAAAACATGAACTAGGTGTTATTAATATAAAGCATCATATTCTTACGTGTCTATGCTTTTAAAATAACTAACAGAAAGGAGTGAAAGACAACAAGCTTTGTAATATTTAACAAATAATTTATTTCCCTAGAATACAATGTGAAAATGAGAAAAGAGAACGTACGGTATTGCGATTTAAATCCCAAAATAATCCACGAGTTACAGACACAAATCCTAGCAATTTAAAGTCCTGAATAGAATTAAGTAAAAGTCCAGAAAAAAAATAAAAAACCTGAACGCGACGGCGTGTTTGTTATAGCTCCTAGTGTGTTGATGTGCCAACAGCTTTTTATTGAATCACAATAATATAATTCCAGGTTTAAATTCACTATAAATTCCAGTGAATGTCTTTATCCAAGAATTTTATTAGAGCACATTTGCTTTTCCAGAATAATCACTTGAATTCAGTAGTTTCAACAAAAAAGATTCCAGCCAAAAACTACTGGTCACAACATATAATATACAACTTGAATGTGCTAGATGTTAAAGTACGAATGATAAAATCCTCCCAGTTGCAACATATATGGTTCTCTACGTAACCTCAGGTTACAATGATCATTTTCTAAAACAAAAATTACCTAATGAAAAATAACCTTCTAGAATGATCTTGATGTTTACAAAACAATAATCTGGATTGTGTATAATTCACTTCAGAAATTCCAAAACCTTGACCCAAATAAACATTTACTTTTTCTATTAATAATAATACTGATTTAAACCCATACATATAACAAATAATTTAGCTATGTATTAGTTGTTTACAATGAATAAAATAGAAAAGTCAATTTGGGTCAAGCAGAAATGAACTGAATTTTGAACAAGGTTAAGTCCAAATCACAATGTTACATTACAACAGCATGTAATGAAATATTAAAAAATAAAAACAACTAAAAACGATTAAATTAAATATACATAACACTTACCCTCATAAAGGAAAAGAAAGATTTATGCAGTAAAGCTTTCTTCTTACTATTAGTCAAAGATACCTGTGGAAAAAAAATTACATAAGATGAAATCTTATGAATGACACAAAGTATACATGAAACAATATATTTTCTATACACGTAAAAGTGCATCTGCTATTCAATTGTCTTTTCCCTTGATGTGACTGATGTCAATATTACATTCCTGCAACATCAAACTCCACCTCAATAATCCCTGACTTTTGGTTTTCGTCTTGCCGACAAAAGTAAGGAGGTTCTGATCACTAAACACAATAATCGGAGGAGCTGAACTGATGTAGACTTCAGTGTTGTAATGCCAAAATAAAAGCCAAAACATTCCTTTTCGATTGTTGAATAATTTTTCTTAGAAAACGCACACACTGGATAATCTACACCGTATTGTCTTCTTGAATCAATACTGCTCCAACCTCAACATCACTTGCATCAACAGACAGTTTAAATGATTGACTGAAATTTGGAGCTTTAAGAACTGATGCACTCTTAAGTATGGCCTTTAACTTATCAAATGCCTCATGACATTTTACAGACCAATGGTTTTCTTCCTAATAAATTTGTCAAGAGTTCAGCAATTATGAAACATTTTGAACAAAATTTCCAATATATCCAGCCATACCCAAAAATCACATCAGACCTTTTTACTGATAGGCACAGGGAATTTAGAGATAGTATTGACCTTAGCATCTATAGGTTTAAATTTTCCATGTCCCACGATATGTCCTAGAAATGTTACACAAGCATGACAAAACTCACTTTTGGATAAATTAATTGTCAAATTTGCATCAGTGAGTCTGTCAAAGAATTTCCGAATTGTCACTAAATCATCTTCCCATGTGTCACTGTAAATGATGACATCATCGATGAAAGCATCACAATTATCTAGACCAGATATAATCATGTTCATTAAACGTTGAAAAATACTTGGCAAACCTTTCATCCAAACGGCATCACTTTATATTGATAAAGTTCATCTGGAGTCACGAATGCTGAAATTTCTTTTGCCCTTTCCGTAAGTGGAATTTGCCAAAATCCTTTCAAAAGGTCAAACTTGGTGACATACTTTGCATTTCCAATTTTATCAATACAGTCATCGATTTTTGTTAATGGAGATGAATCTGTTTTAGTTACACTGCTCACCTTTCTATAATCAGGGCACATGCGGAAAATATTATCTAGTTTCGGAACAAGTATACATGGTGAACTCCAGTCACTTTTACTAGGCTCTTTGAATTCATTCTCCAGCAAATACTGAATTTCTTTTATCAAACATTAATGTTTGAGAGGGTTCATCCTGTGCGGATGTTGTTTCACAGTTGTGGAATTTACAATTTCAACGTCATGGTAGATTTTATTTGTTCTTGAAGGAACATATGGAAATAAGGTCTTATATTCAAGTAATATCTGGGACTTTTTTTTATTCTTTTCTTGTTGCTATAAATGTGAAAGTTTCTGGTCCAGAATATTCATAATTTCTGATTATCGAAGATTTGTTACTCCAAAATCAATAGTCCGATTGCATTCCATCGCTTAAATCCTCAGTGTGTGGCACAGGTACAACTAAATTAATTGCATGATTAACCTGGCTATCTCTATCCACATACTGGTACTCCTTTAATACATTTACATACCAGCAGTATGCTACTATTATAATTTTAACTCATTCATATTCTTTTTAACTTTGCAAGGGCTATAATACCTAATATGAAGATAACTTTGAAGAATGAGCAAGAGGGACAGAACTCTAAAACCAGACTGAAAAATTCTCTACATTGTAGCTCTGTCAAACCGTAATTTCACTTTTGATTTGAATTGCTGAATGCAAAATTCAAGCATAACTGGCTAGAGAATTCCAGACATAAAATTTGACCCTTGATCACATTGGACAAATTTGGGAAGGCCAAAATGAGCAAAAAACTTTATCAAACCGTTTACTAATGTTTTACTTTTAATATTCCTCACAGGAATTGCATCTGGGAATCTTGTTGACGCACATATTATGTTCAACAAGTATTGGTTACCTAAATTGGTCGTAGGTAGGGGTGGAACAGAATCTACAATTATTCTGCTAAATGGTTCGTCAAATGCAGGAATAGGTTGCAGGTGAACCTTAGGTATCTTCTGACTGGGTTTTCCTACAATTTGACAAGTGTGACAAGATCTGCAGTATTTACAAACATCCCTTTTAATATTGGGTCAATAGAAGTGATTCAAGATCTTGTGATTAGTCTTATTAATCCCTAAATGACCAGCCAAAGAAGTTTCATGATCCAAACTAAGAATTTCCTGTCTTTATTATTTTCGAACTACAATTTGATAGTTCACTGACCACTCGTCACCAGCATGTACCTCAGGTAGTCTCCATTTTCTTATAAGAATCCCATTTTTAACGAAATAACAAACAGGTACTTCTGTGGCTTCAGTTTCACTAATGGCAGTTTGAAACAAACAGGAGATCTCAGGATCTTTATCTTGTTCGACATCAAGTTTATCACCCTGATTAGAAAAAAGATAATGAGTAGTTAAAAGAGGATCACTGTAATCATTATCCTTTGATTGATTAAAAATGAGGAGTAAACGTGACCTCATCAAAAGCATGACCAATACATGTGTTAGCTAACGGAATACTTTCTTCATCAACCTCATTCTCCGAAGCTTTCTTTGCCACAGCTCTAGTAACTGCACAAGCTGGGCATAAATCAAGGATTTCGTTTTCAATAGGATCGACTTTCTGATCCAAACAAGGCTTGTCAGTTACAAGTGGATTAACCACAACCTCATCTCCAGATAGGTCATTGTCTGGTAATAAATGAATGCCACCAATGGATAAAGAAAACACTATTCCGACTGTCACGGGTCCTGAGACTAAGTCTGCTAACAATTTTACATAATGGAGAGGAAAATTAACAAAGCCGCACTCTACTC
Source organism: Megalonaias nervosa (assembly GCA_016617855.1). Taxonomy (NCBI): domain Eukaryota; kingdom Metazoa; phylum Mollusca; class Bivalvia; order Unionida; family Unionidae; genus Megalonaias; species Megalonaias nervosa. The sequence continues at coordinate 7,370 of JAECUM010002091.1, forward strand.
TCTCAATAAGAACACACTCATTTGAAGAAGACTTCTCAGAAAAAATCAAAGTACCTGACAATAAAAGACTCTGAGAAGCACACGTGTCCCTTAAAATCTTAATAGGGATAGGATTGGCCGAATATTAAACCCAATAAATGTATTGGTTTCAATACATGACCGTGACCTTGACCTCTTAGAAATAAGAGCATTTGGAATGGGTCTGTCTTGATTATGTTGCTTGTTTTTCAAATTGTAACAAACAGAAATAACCTGTCCTTTCTTCTTCCACCGCTCCGGTAGTCTAGTGGTTACAGCGTCCGCCTTGAATGCGGAGGGTCACGGGTTCGAACCCCTACCTAGTCATACAAAAGACTTACAAAAATGGTACTAACATCTGCCTCTCTTGGTGTTCAGTATTAAGAGGTTAATATTAGGACTGGTCGGCCTGGTGTCAGGATAATGTGCCTTGGTGGGACATCATGCTACGTGTTTGCGACATGATGCCCCAATGCTAGACATCACTGTAAACTGCCACACTGCAGACATCGTATTGATATGACTGAAAAATTGTTAAAGGTACGTAAAAAATTCCAATCACACACACACACACACACACACACACACACACACACACACACACACACACACACACACACACACACACACACACACACACACACTCCTTTCTTCTTGCAATAGGTACAATGTTGTGCCAGATTGAGATTTGGAAGGGCTAGTATTTGGCTGAAATACTTTTTTACCAGACGATTGCTGAGTGGAAGACTTACTGACTAAAGAAACTTTATGAGCTAAGGAATAGTCCTCAGCAGTAAGAGCAGCATTTTCTAAAATTTCGACCGAATGCTCATCCAGATAAGTCTTAACGTCAGTATGGACGCAGTTCTTGAACTCTTCAACTAATACGAGTTGTCAGAGTTTCGTAATCTTGATCAACTTCCTTGGCTAAGCACCACCTATCAAATAAATGCTTTTTTGCTCTTGCAAATTAGACATAATTCTGGTCAGTTGATTTTCTACATGTCCTAAAAACCTTGTCGATAATCCTCAGGCACAAACACATAACCCTTTAAAATATATTCCATAACCACACCATAATCAGCACCCTTCTGTAGTGACAGTGAAATGTAAATATCACGAGCTTTGCTAGTTAAGTACACATTGTAATAACAGAGTCCAGTGCTCTCTGGCCATTTAAAAATTTCAGCAATTTTCTGAAAATGAACACAGTATTGATCTACTTCTTTTTTCTGAAAAGAGGGTACTAACTTGATATTTCTTAAAACATCAAAAGTGGGGGAGTGTTTTCCACTTGACAGCTCTAATTCTTTTAATCTAAATTGAAACTCCATTTTTTTTTTCTTTTTCTCTTTGCATTTGTCTTTCCTCTCTTTCTTTCTGCCATTGTCTTTCTCTCTCTTCACTGTCGTTTTGCATTTCATCATTTCTACCTGAAACTGAACTTGTCTTAACTCGTATTCTAACTTTTTTAGCTGTACTTCCATTTTCAAAATTTCTAACCACTCCTGGGTAGGATTCAAAACAAAATTCTCTCCTTTAGATGATATTGTTAAAGCTTGCTGATTTCACTAAAGATTTCTAAAATGTGAAATAATACCTGGTCTTTAGAATTTTCCAAAACAAGGGAATCAAAATTTCAAAAACAAAGTTTTATGAATTTTTTTAGAGAAATTCACATCCCAGGAACGAGCGCCGAATTTTCTGTTACGCGTCTATGCTCTTAAAATAAGTAACAGAAAAGAGTGAAAGACAACAAGCTTTATAAAATTTAACAAATAATTTATTTCCCGAGAATACAAAATGAAAATGAGAAAAAAAGAAACTTTCGGTATTGCTAATTAAATCCCAAAATAATCCAAGAATTACAAATACAAGTCCTAGTAATTTACAGTCCTGAATAAAACTCAGCACAAGTCCAGAAGAAATCCAAAAACTGAATGCGATGACGCGTCAGTTATAGCTTATAGAGTGTTGATGTGTCAACAGTCTTTTGTTGAGTCACAGTAATATAATTCCAGGCTTAAATTCAGCAAAAAGTTCCAGTTAATGTCTCTATCCAAGAATTTTATCAGAGTACTTTTGTATTTCCAGAGAAAATAATCATTTGAATTCAATAATTTTAAGAGAAAGATTCATCCCAAGTGGACACAACATAATATAACTTGAAAGTGGTAGACGTTAAAGCACATTTGACCAAGTCCTCACAATTACAATATTATATCGTTCTCTACGTGACCTCAGGTCACAATTAGCCTTTTCTCAAAGAAACCCATTACCTAATGGAAAATAACCTTTTAGAATGATCCTGATGTTTGCAAAATCAAAACCATAATCTGGATTACACTCAGGAAATTCCAAAACTTCGACCCAAATAAACATATTTTCTTCTTCTGTTAATAATGATCCTGATATTAAGCCCATATACAGAGAGATTAACGTAGCTATGTATTAGTTATTTACAGAAATTAAAATAAAATAGATCAAAAAGGTCAAGCAGAAATGAACTCAACTTTGGACAAGGTCAAGTCCAGCGTACAATGTTACATTACACTACCATGTAATGAAATAAAAAAATTAAAACAAACAAAAGCCAATTAAATTAAATATACATACATACATACATACATACATACATACATACATACATACATACATACATACATACATACATGCGCACGCATGCACACACATACACACATACAGACACACACACACACACATACATACATACATACATACATACAGTCTGTACATGTCTACTTGATATTTTTCTGAACGGGTGATAACTGTGCAATTCTAAATAATCCATGCTGTCAAATATCCATGTAGGCAACTGGTACCCCGAAACGGCAGATGGCAGATGTAGTTTTGGCATAGTCAATTACACTGAAAAGGTTTCCTGCAAACGTTAAAGATAAGATCACCCACAAAGAATACAGCCTTTAGCTGATACGAAAGTACCAGGAAGTGCTCGGATACGCCAGAAACAGTATAGATTACGTCCGGGGGAGGGATCTACATGACTCCAAGGGACAGGCTCATAAAGGCGGCTTCTATGAGGGATATAACAATGAAATTCTTAGAGAGGACGATGACATCGAAGTTATTGAATAAGGATGTTGAGCATTGTTGGCGATCACAGCGTTACCAGCACATTAAAACAACCACAGCCAACGAAGCATGAAGAGGTCAGCTTTGACCCGTCTACTATGAACTTGTTAGCAGCACTAGTGCGGACCGGCATGATATAAAAATACAGGCATAAAAATACGCAGACCACGATCCCAACGAAAGAATAACAGTCGTGGCTGGTTCTGAATCAGGGCTGGTACTCATCTGGTTTCTCCACTCTCGAGCGACGAGCTCGCTGTCACGTTGACAGCCGTTCCTCCTATACCTGTCGATTGCCAACTAACATTTCCGGGGGCGACGTTTCGTCGTCCGCTTCGATCGGCTTTCTTCTAAGACCATATCGTTATAGAGCTCTGCAAGCATAATGATGTTATTGACTAGCTCACAACGCGACATTTGAATTCCGGCGTTGAGGCCCTGTTTCTCTCGCATTAGGAATCTGTCACATGCTTTTTCGGCAGCTTTTTTTAGAGTGTTGTGTCACCGGATCCTCTAGAAACGAGTTCGATACCTGACGGTCCGTTTGTCTTGGCTAGCATTTGTCTCGTGCAGAGGCGCGCTACCTATGTACTGTGATCATAAGGTGGATCTCCTTGAGACCAAACGCGTGCAGAAACGTCAGCGCTTCGTTGCCTTTGTACAGTGAACGGGGATATAATTTACTTATATTTGATGTGTTTGTTAACTTGAACCAGTTCCATCCCCACCATACTTTGCGACCAACATACTATGCCATAAATTTTTGTTTGATAAAGCATTGTTAAGATAACCCATGTGTTATTTTAACTAAGCGTTGATTTAGTAGCCATTCTGTGAATATATTCTCTAGCATCCACCTAACTGACACCAAGTCACCCCTGGTCCAAGAAATGGATTTTCTTCGGTAGCTGTTCTGTCTCACTCAATTCGGTGAATGAGGTTTCTCCTTCATAGACCACAAGTCTGTCTTCGTTACCTCTAAAGTTGGTAATTTGCATATCTACCTCGCCTTCGGCCATGATGGCCTTAAAATTGGACAGCACAAGAACAAAGTTTTATAAGTTTAACAAGTCTCATTAGGTCTATGAAAGGAATTGCACGAGACCTTCAAAAGCAACCTATCATTCTTAGGAGCTCAAAAATATCACACTACTTGGTGAAGGGAATCAAAAGCACCTTCAGGTTGTCTAATAACCCAAGCATCATAGACCAATACCAGTTTCTTATTTTGAGTCTCCAAAACTTTGCATCAATTATGACATTTTGTCTGGCACTGTCAGGCTGACATTCACAACTACTTTGAGCGGAGGAGCGGAGGAGCGGCGGCGCCGGCCGCCAATCATACAATGGTGAAAAACCTTTGTTGATTGAAGTCTAAACTATCATCGTAAAACTCGAGGAGAACGAAAATGGTCTTATTGATGATGACTGCATTCATGGCATCTACGAGGATCTCGACTTAAAACACATTGCCGCTCGCTCACTTGAGACGAAACCGCATGACTTCCTTCCTCTGTCAACTAATCATTACCTCACAAAGCAGCGTGACTGCACTGCTTGAGCGTGGATGTCTTGAATTTTAACGGACTACCATGGTATTGTAGCGGTGATATGTTCTCCTGTAGTACCTTGCCATTGTTATCTCGGTAGGTGTTGTAGAGTTGGGGCGCGAACTCCTCGTTTATAAGGCAGCAGAAGGCAGGTATCAACGGAAGCTGAGTGTTTGAAAAAACACTTCCAGATGTCCATGTATTCACACGGGTACATCCCATTGCTTGTGTTGTGAGGAGCTCCGTGTCAGTTCCATGTGCCATGTTTTGGTGCGAAATGCATCCTTTAGATTTTCAGAGCTGTTGTTCCTAAACTGGAGATTGCCACTCAAGTTTAACTGCTCTATCGAAACATCATGTACTCCACCATGTTGTTTGGGATGGTGTTGATTTTATCTGACGAGATTGTTCAGATGACATCTCTGGTAACCGTTATAGCCTCTCAAGTTATGCAGCACAGCTGGTCCCTTTGTTTTTTGGGGGTAGATCCACAACTTGAGGTTGTTTGAGTTGCGTATTGCCGATGACATGGCAGTGGTCTCGCACCATATCGTTACCTAGTTCCTTGCCTCAGATCACATAGAGTGCTTCTTCCTGGAAAGTCTTCCGGTCATCTGGATCTATAGTAGTCATAGTCTTATTCAAAACACCTATCGGATCTCCTCCAGTTCGTGCACGATGCTCCAAATGAAAGGGGCAACCGCATCGTTGCTGAGGTATGACACCAGATCCCTTGAGATTCCATCGCTACTGGCTACAATGTAGCAGAAGTTAAATAGTAACTAGTAATGTGGGGGACATGGGTACCAGGAGGTGGGAACATCAAACTTTGAATTTATTTGAACACAATATGCATCACAGAAAATGATAAGTCCTCTAAAACGTAACTTTTGTTTTGCAACACTGATATTTTTGACGTGTATAGTTCCATTAATTAAGAGTTCAATGTTGTTTTCTCCATGTTTATCATAGTATTAAACCTGAACCATATTATGTACCTTGCGTGATTTGGCAACTGAACTTTTGTAGAACCATATTTTCGGAAAAAACAAAGATTGGATTATTAGAATTGCAAGTTGTGGTCATTCCATTCATATTTTATTTTGGGTTTGCTTGTGTTTTAATATTTCGTGTCATTTTAGTATCTTTACTCGGGATATGAATACTAGTTTAGGGTTTCTGGTTTTTGTTGTTAATTGGACGGGATTCTCCGTAAGGAACATAACAACTACTTCAACATAAAACATGTAAGTCAATCTAGAGTAAAAAGTTAGCGTTTTCAACATTCCCTAACATGTTGTTAATATTTTGGCTAAATGAACCTATGAATTCTGACTGGAAGCATAATATTCAAAGAAAATGTGTTTTGGTGTTTTTTGACTTAAACTCATCTCTTAGACTTTAAACTTTCATGGATTGAAAATGATGTGACATGTTCATCACTGTCTAAACTCGTGAGTAATCTATGTTCTTTTTAACAGCAATTTCTGTGTTGATAAACAAGCTAGGCTAAGGGTTATTCTAGAAATTATGGTGTGGGAAAGTTCTTTGGCACTACAATGGGTCAAATATGATTTTTAATTTATTGCTAGTGGTCGCCAGACCGAAACAACCAGAAAAAGGCAACATGATGAAAAATAATTTCGAGCAAGATTCATCTGACCTATCCCAACCAATTTTAATATTTTACTCAAAATTCTTATTAGTAAAGTTTTCTTATTTAGTTAATATTACTTCGGAATCAATTTTGCTGTTGAACTGTTTTACAGATTTTGTCTAGCTGCCGGTGTTATATTCTTTACCCCGTCTGTATGTTTTAGAAGTATTTATTCATATATTAAATTTATCAGACTACATTTGTAAACCGTTTTTATAACCTAATATGCTACCTCTTTAAATTACCATAACACTGGGTAATACAAATATATCATCACCCATCACCATCAACTGCATATCTGAGCCTACCTGTTCAATCTGAAATATATTGTTAAAATCTTATTGTAATGTTTTCATCTGAATCCACATTAAATTGATTTTTAAAGAGGCGTTTTTGCTTTTACAGGTTTAGAAACAGATTGTGTAATAATTTTTCGATTTTGAACCTGAGCACCTAAAACAAATATCACATGAGACCTAGCACTTGAAGATAATATATATTAATTCCTCTCTTAGTCCTTTGCCGTCTTGTAGACATAAATAAGTCCATACTATATATTTATCGGTGAAGCTTTGTTTGTAAATAATGAATTTATTATTTGATATTTTTCTCCAATATTCACTTGCTTTTTCCAAATGTGATGCACAGTGTTTTGTTCAGTAAGATACTTCCTTTTTCATCAATACACGTCCAATCGTGATTATCAGGAAATTTAAAATTTATGCTAATTATTTTAAAATGTTTCAAATCTATACTGTTTGTTTGATTAAAATGCTGATCAACAGGGATATTTATTGAGCATTCAGACAACCGTTTTCGTGTCTGAAAATATCCGGGGGTGATACCTATATATTGATTTTACTAAGACATGTACACCTTAATCTGATAAATGCCGATACAATATTCCGCTATCTGATACTGCCATTCATACTACCCAGTTTAACTAATTTTGACAAATTTTCATAAAACACTTCTCTCATTTTTTTATTGAATGGTTATCACCTTTAGCAGTGTAAATATCAAAACGTTCCAAGACCTGAATATAAAAATAGTTATTTTATGTGTAGCATATTACATGTTGTTACAGTCATTTGCTAGTCCTTCAACAACTGGAGCATTAAACTGAGTTGAAAGAGAAGAACAAGGTGCATTGCATATTAGCTTTGCGAATCTCAAGTCAATTATTTATTTCTATAATATTTATATTTTCTGCTACTGGTGCTAAAAATATGTGTGTGGGTATTTCTATAACTATCTTGCAGATGTGTTTTGTAATGACTGACTTCATATGGAATGAATTTGATTTGGATTAGGAAGATGCGTTGAAAAAGCAATTATTTACTATGGAATGCAATGGCCACGTCCTCTATGATTTCTGCATAATAAGTTAGATCTGAATAATAGATTATGGTCGATTCTGTAAACAATATTTAGTGCTGGTGACCTAGTGTTGTTGTGAAATTACAGTGGAGGGTGGTTGGCCTAGTATTTTGTGAACATTACGAGTGTTCGGTTGACTAGTGTTTGCAAACATTTTGGCGGGTAGCGGGCTGTGTGGAATAGGGCTTTGAATAAAATTTTTAGTCTTAGTGGCCTAGTGTTTCATGAAAATTTCGACTCATACAAAGGTGTGTTGCCCAGGTTGGATGATAATTACAATAGTATATTGTACATTTTATCGAGAGATTTCTCCCTTTCTAACTTAAAGTAGATCAGAATCTTCAGCTTCCTTATATTGCGCATATAAAGGTGTTACGTTCTTCTAACTTCATAGGGTCTAACGTACTTTTTGATATGGATTCACTTAAGCTTAGTGTGAGGAATTAGTCACTAATATAGAGATACATATTTAATGAAACCAACTAGCACATGACTTATTCTATTTGACCCTACAGAAAGTTCACTTTTGAACAAGCAATATGACGTTACTTCTATGTTACAGATGTTGATAGCTGTGATTAAATGACCTTTGAATCATGAATGGAACATAAATATCAAGAGAAAAACATTGATTAACACCACAGGTTAGCCGTAATATTTTCCACATACCCACACCAACAAAACCTCAGACCTCTCTGTGTTAAATAAAGTGTGCACCATAATGGGCAAGGTGTACAAGATATGATTCAAAAGGTGTCACTAACTTAAACAAGAACAGAATGTGAAACAGACTTATTCTGTAAATATGGGAGCAGAAGTATGAAGAAGGTGATTTTACCAACAGCAAAGGATAAAATATATTGCCGACACGAGTTCCAGACTGCGGTTGATATTTACATGAATACTTTCAGTATTACAGGAGTAATAACAGTTACAAGGTTTTATTAATAAGCGAATATCCATAGATAAGCCTTAATACAAACAACAGGTTATCTCTTTTCCTTAGGTGTACCTAACTTCATAAAAGCTGTACAATACAACCTATTGATATTGTCCATAGAGATCATTCAGTTTCCCAGCAATATTACTATAAACCTTAAAACTTTATTATATGCTTTTAATTCTTGATTTACGTGTTAAAATCACGTGGAAAAGACATTTACACACGGGAATACGACACAGTTAAAAAAAGAACAAATTTAATGTTAAAGATGATACTGCTACTGGATAAATACGGTTCTTTAAAAAAAAGATTTCAGCTAACATTCTAAACATTCTTTATTCTGAAATATTTTGCAAATGACAAGGAAACCTTTTCCTTCCTTTAATGCTCTAGCATGTGTCAGTCTTTAACTTCATTTTATATACAAGCGTTTGACGTTCTGCGATGAAATATGTAAAGTTTACACAAAGAGTGGTATTTAGAATCAAAATGTAATCATTTAACCGTATATTCCAAAGTTCGATCTCTATACCTTTTCTGAGAAATGTTCAATTTCATACATCTGGCCTATGGGGTCTGATTTATTGAAACCACTGTTGTGACCACAAACTGTATTTCCGCATGCCAGAGATTAAGATAACAATATAATTAATCCACCACGTGTTACGTTCTCCTAACTCTATAGCGTGTTTTGTATTTTTTGCTCGGGATACAGAAATTGAAAATGTGGAAACCACCAAGTTTTGTGAAATTCAACAAATAATTTATTTTCCGTGAACTCAAAGTGAAAAACTAAAAAGAACCTACAGTATTATGAATGAAATCCCAGATAGTCCAAATAGTTCTATCACAAATTCGAAAGTATAGAGTACTCCAAATTTGTTCCAGTCGTGTTCTGAGTGAAGTCCAATGTTGAATGTGCTTATGTACCAGTAGCCTTGAATAGTGTGGATATGCTAACAGACTTGATGTATCACAGTGATATAATCCAAGATGTCTTTAAATGAATTCACAGTAATTCCAAAATAGTTATTTAGCAGTAAAATCTGAGTACGTTGTAATTCCAATGAATAACTGAAGTAAATAAATCTTCTCAAATAATAATTTAACACAACTAAATATCTGACTCTACTACATATGTATAAGATATGAGTAAATAGTTGTCACTCACCACCCCATATTAAAACTAAGACACAATTTCAGAACCAGGATGAGGGTCACAAGTTACTGTACAGAACTTCTCAAGCTGCAAAAAGATCAAGCCTACTAGCAGCCAAACAATCAAAAATCAGGTGACTATTGGGGAGAACCAATATCCGGAACACAAATCCAATAAAATTCGTCAACAAGATCAATTCCACACGTTTCCAAAGTCGAAAGACAACATAAACATATTTACCCATATTAAAAGAGCACCACACTATCATGAAGCTATGTAATATCTTTACAAAAACGCAACCTACAATTTGCAATCATCAATCAATAATAAAACAGATATTATAAATATAGATAACATAAGATAATAATAATTGAGAACATCGTTATTCCAGTTTCTCAGTTCAGCTGATAATCCTACTCTACTTCTTAAAGACACTAGCGCATAATTTATTATATTTGACCCTACAAGAAGCTCACTTTCTCAAAAGCTATAGTATGTTATTGATCTGGTACAGATGTAGATGGCTCTGATATGAACACCCTTAACACATGAATGAAACATACAAATTACCAGAGAAATGCTGATTAACAATATAGGCTGGGTGTAAAAGATGAAACAATTATTTCAATGATTCACTTTTGTCTGGCATTTGCAAAATTAGAACATGTTTAACCGACTACATCAAAACAACATTAGATACATGTTGATGCAAATAACGTAATTACCTTCGAATATTTAGGCATACTATTTCCTTAGTCATTAAAGAAATGTATAGTTTAAATCGTCTTATTCATTGCAAATAAGACAACTATCCTGAAGATTTTGCATTGTCTGGTAATTGGCATATTGTTTATAGAACAGACCATATATTGGTGTATGGTACATAGCATGCATCCGCATACGATTTACCGTACGAATTGTCTTTATCAACAACTATTAATGTACGTATATTATCATTAGTTGCTTCTCCACTTTCCTGTCTTTACTAAATTTTCGAGACCATAATTATATAATATGTGTATAATTCCTCCATTTTTATATATAAGGGACAATATTAGAAAAACAATTTTGGGTATATATTTTGTTTGTTTAACTTCTCTGTTTGACTTTGGATAAAAAGCTTGTGATGTCAAGCATAGATGAACTTTTCATTACAATGGTCAGCTTCGGCTCAGTAAATTTGAAAAATATTTTATCCTATCTACATAGTAACATTTCATCGAGTTTAGATGGACAATTTCCTCTGGGAATTAAATAAAATAGTTCACTATTTAACGATCGACGACAGGACGAATGATCAAGATACGCATGTTCGGCCAGGAACTTTTTGAGGCGTTTATTCAAGAATGTCGTCTGCAATGTTAGTAACATTTTATTCTGTGACGTCACAGCACGCACTGTCATTTAGTTCATTCGTATTCTCCTTACTATTTACGGCAGGAGCTCTGATTTGTTCCATGTCGATAAATAATGATTGAATAACATATTATTGAAAATCCTTCTCTTCTACGCAACTGTATACGGTAGTCCCATTCATGATAGGTAATTGAGAACTGATTCATATATAATAAATCTTAAATGCTTCACATTATTCTGCTACGGATGAAGTAAAAATAACAATATATACCAAGGCTCCAGTATGATTATATGAATATATTAAAGAGTCGTAAATATGCAGTTATTAATAAAGTCTTGTCCTCCATATTTCCACAAAAGATACAAAATAACGTACTTAGGATGAACAGTTACTCAAAGTCCCAAGCGTGATCTAGCAATCGAAGCAATCTCTCTTCGATTTATTTTCCCTGACTCTAAATGAGGAATTTTGTCTATAAAAATGATATATCTGGGCTTGATGGTCACCACCATCGCCGTTGACACTTCCACAATATTATTATCACAAAATTTCTTTATCTCTTCCTCTGTTACTGACGACTCAGTCTGGGGCATGATGACAGCGCACACAACCTGGTTTAATCTAAGGTCAGGGACACCGACCGCATATGCTGCTTTAACACCAGGACATCTTAGAAGGACTTTCTCTACCTCCCACAGAAAGAACTTCATTGTGCCTATCGAAACCACCTCAACTTGTCTTCCATCCATCACAATGTTTCCATCATCTCGTATGTGAGCAATATCTCCCGTATGAAACCAACCCGCTTTATCGACTACCTTTTCGAACAGATCTGGCATTTTACAGTACCCTACAAAGCGACCAATGCTTCGTACAAGTAATTCACCGGACGCACCTCGTTTTACAGTATCGCCATTTTCGTCTACAATTTTGATCTCAATACCATCGTGCGGTATGCCAGTGATGCCATCTTCGAACTCCTCTGGATTTTGGCTTGAAAAGCTAGTCACACCTCCGAGCTCCGTGCTTCCATAATAGGCAAATAGAATGCGGCAGAACCTTCCAATGAGGTATGCAAATCTTTTGGGCACCCTCTCGCCCGAACATATCATGACATCTACTGCCTTGAAATCCTGATGAAGAATGGGACTAGAGATCATATCCTGGGCGATATATCCCGGTACGTACACATAATTGCAGCGTTCCTCTTGGATGATTCGAAATATTTGTTCAATATGTTTTCCAGAAAACGCCATTTGGGGATCCACCATAACCCTCGTAACTCCCATCGTCAACAGTGTTCTCAGGTTCCCGACAGCCCAGCTAAATGGCCTATCATTGAAGAAGATGGATTCTTCCGTCATTCCAAACGCCTTGCAAGACATGGCGGTCCAGTTCATTAAGTTGAAGTGTGTTTGGGCGACTTGTTTTGGAGTACCAGTGGATCCCGAAGAAGAAAAATATAGAAGTAAATCTTCAGGATAAATATCTGGCAAATTTACACTGATCCTTGGCCTTTCCATGATATCCTCAAGACAAATCATATCTTTGAAGGGAGCGCTAGACTTTCCATTGTATATCACACAAAGTTTTAACTTACATGATGCAAGAATATTTTGAGCTATCGTCCAGTTCGTGTCACCTTCATCAGCGTCAACAATGAACAACTTTGACTCCATCATATCAATTCTCTCTGCAATATCGCTTCCGTCTTTCAGTTGTGTTCCAGTATAAAATGGAACGCCTCCTGCAAACATTATCGCAACATTTGCAATAGCCATATTCAAGGAGTTATTCATGCAGAATCCAATTCTATCTCCCTTTTTTACTCCCATCTGCACAAACTGGCTAGCCAATGATTCTCCTGATTCTAACAACTCTCGCCGGGAAAGAGACCTTCTCTTCATGTCAAGACCATAGTAAACAATGGCGTCTCTATTTGGATTCTGCTCCGCAAATCGACGGAGACGATCCGTCATTGTTTCATATATGAAAGGGTCCTTACTCGGTCGAGAGATGTAGCTCAACATTTCGTCACAAGAAAAATTCCCTCTTGGTCATCAAAGCTGAAATGATACATTCAAAAGTTAAGGTGATAGTCTAAAACCTGCATGAAATAACGAGAACTTCTAAGGGATACACTATATATCTTTTATATACACCACAAACGCCCCACCAATATGATTCAAATAAAAGACAAATGTCTAAGTTTGCTAGTAACCTGTACTATATAAAGTCAAACATGAGCAAAGTCTTATTAATATAAAGTATCATATCAAATTTGGCTTCAATCCGCGATGTCCGACAAATGATACTGAACAAAAAAATGAAGGCTAGGAATCTAAATCAAACAAGGGCAATGAATTGTGTTACTGAAAACGGTGAAAATCAATTATGTCCTGGGCTTACTTTATGTAGAGTTTCATATCAGAAATGATTTAAATCCAAGAAGTTGTTGAAAATAATTAAGCGCAGACGACATTGTAGTACAACATACTATGTCAAATAGAGGCTACGATCCCGTCAAATCTTCTACTCTCTCTCAAAAAAAGCTTAAGTTCAAAAGGTCAAAAACTGGACTTGACGTGGATATTTTTCACTGAAAGCCCCATACAAAAACGTATTTTCCAAAAATGTCTTTCGAACATTACTGAACAAAACTTAATTTATGAAGTGATGGTACGCTTTATTTCCCCGCCCCCTCCCCCCCCACACACACACACATAGATATGGCGGGGTTGAGTGGGGATATACAAACAAATCAATGTTTTAAGAACGTGTAGACTTTGATTCAGTCAGTTCTAAAGTTTATCTTCATCTTCTACTACGACAATAGATAGTACCATATTTCATTTCAGGCAGGCCCCGTTGCATGAGAGCAATTCTGCTCATATATTCATTACCATAAATCAAAACCCCATACTGTGAGCTTGTAGCTGACCTCATGTTTCGATTGCAGCCCTCCTTCACAGCACTCTGAAAACAAACTGATGTTCAGAGTAGAATCAAGAATTTTCTTTGAATTGCTTATTTTGTTAAATTTATTCGGTCAAATTAGTAGAAGTCAATACTGCAATGCTTATTGTAATCTTCAAGGGTCTCGGTGAAAATTACGCAACAAGTGCTTTAATTAGTGTAATTCAGTTACCACAATTGGTTCAATCAAGAGGGTCTACTCAAAAAGTGTACATTTACTTAAATATACAGATACAAGGGGAGTAAGTCTCTCTTTCAAATTCCCAAATCACAACTATTAAAGGAGATGCATACTACACAAATAAACTGAGGCTACAGAAGGAAAAAAAAATCTGGACAAGGGAGATAGTTAAAGTATAATTCACCACATCACACTGCAAACTATAGAACTAGTTAAAATATCATTCACCACATCACACTGCAGACTATAGAAATAGTTAAAATATCATTCATCACATCACACTGCAGACTATAGAAATAGTTAAAATATCATTCACCACATCACACTGCAGACTATAGAAATAGTTAAAATATCATTCACGACATCACACTGCAAATTATAGAAATAGTTAAAATATCATTCACCACATCACACTGCAAACTACAGAAATAGTTAAAATATCATTCACCACATCACACTGCAGACAATAGAAATAGTTAAAATATCATTCACTACATCACACTGCAAATTATAAAAATAGTTAAAATATCATTCATCACATCACACTGCAAACTATAGAAATAGTTAAAATATTCACCACATCACACTGCAAACTATAGAAATAGTTAAAATATCATTCACCACATCACACTGCAGACAATAGAAATAGTTAAAATATCATTCACCACATCACACTGCAGACTATAGAAATAGTTAAAATATCATTCACCACATCACATTGCAAATTATAGAAATAGTTAAAATATCATTCACCACATCACACTGCAAACTATAGAAATAGTTAAAATATCATTCACCACATCACACTGCAGACAACAGAAATAGTTAAAATATCATTCACCACATCACACTGCAAATTATAAAAATAGTTAAAATATCATTCATCACATCACAATGCAGACAATAGAAATAGTTAAAATATCATTCGCCACATCACAATGAAGACTAAAGAAATAGCTAAAATATCATTCACCACATCACACTGCATACTATAGTTAAAATATCATTCACCACATCACACTGCAGACTATAGAAATGCCACCAACATTTGAGAGGAATTTTACTACTACCGGCTCTGTTGGCCATCTATAGGTCTATTCAATCTTTTGCAAACATAGTAATCTGAAATAGCCAGTGGTGTATACATGGTCTTGGTTTAAGCGGGTTTGGTGCAACAATACAAGGATCAGTTGCACACGCTTTCAAGAAAAAGTGATTTATAACAAAAGTTTTAAACTATGATAAATCGTAACTCCTGACATCAGCGAGCTGGACTGTACTGACATAATAGGCAAAGAGGTCAGTGATATTGAAATGAACCACGAGTTTGTTTTCATTACAGTCGTGTACATCAGATACAAAAATATAAAAATGCAATCATTAAACAATTAACAATACACAAACAAATACATAGAGAAATTAAAAAATACATTGTTGTAAGAGAAGAAATTGAAACAGGATGAGATATGAGAAGTATTGGAGAGAAGCTACATTTTGGAAAAGCTCGTAACAATGGTTGTATCTACACTACGCGTGCAGAGTACGGTTACAAATTAAACAGAAGACAATTTCAATGGCAGGATCCCGTGCCTTGGGACCAACCTCAAGGTTGAATATATTTTCCAATACAAATCTATATTACAACGGATGGTGTTCATGGGAAAAAAGACTTCGGGGGATAATAATTGAAAATATTTCGAAATATGGAGGGTATAAGTTTACAATAAATTAGTTCCTATTGAACAGTGTGCTAATAAATGAGCTACCAAACAATCTGTGACATAAAACAAGTTTGTTTTTTATTATTCAGACACATTTATGTTACCAAGTTTGTGGGGCCCTGGGCTCACAGTTTAAGAGCTTACAGAGGATTGAGATAATAATAAGTAGTGGATCAAAGTTACCATCTTAAAGCATAAAAACTAGAAATATGTTCCAAATGTTTTTGGGGAGAGAGAAGGGGGGGAGAAGAGAGCTCCAAAGGGAGAAGTCATATAAACATATCATATAGTAGTATATATATATATATATATATATATATATATATATATATATATATATATATATATATATACACTCACCCACGGACAAACAATGTTGCATACATACATAGTTAAACCTTCCCATGTATTCTTAACCATTATTACTTTCGAACGGCGGCTGAGTGGTCTAAAGAGCCCGCCATTACCGATCACTGCAATCTTATCTCTGTCAACGCTGGTTAGAGTCTCACCACAGGGGCTTGTATTATTGCTTACAATTTACCTGTCATACATGTACTATATAATAACTACAAGGGAGTACACTTCGCTCATTTCTCGCACGACCTATTTAAGAATAAACGCTGATATTTCAAGCTACATTTCGCGTAGCATAATAAATTCGGTACCGATGTTTAGCTCAGGCATTCGACTTTGTTTGCGTATCCAAAGTTTGGCTTACTATCATACCTTTAAGGAATGCTAGACCATTTTACCACGCTACTGCTGGACATGGCCCTGATCGCGCCCGCTTAATATGCAAGTGAAATCCCGCTGAATGAAATACTGCCCTCTCATTCGTTAAAAGAAAATCACGTCCTGCATTTATTTATAACTTATTTTCAGTTGGCCAATGAGAAGGCACTATTCCATTCAGCGCGTTGTTCTTGCATATTTTAAGCGGGCGCGATCAGGGTCATGTCAACTGATTTCGTCGAGGTTTTGGGGTTTGGGAGCAACCACAGTTGGAGATACCCAAGGAGTTGGTCCGTCTACCTTCTCGATAATGTCTAATTCTTCAAGTGCTGCCAACTCTTTTTCACCTTTCTTCTCAGTATGAAATGGAATACGTCGGTGGGGCTGAGTTACAGGGATTACAGTATCATCAGTGTGAAGGTGTATCTGGACGTCTTTAAGTTTTCCAATTCCTTTGAAGATATCTGGGTACTTTTTACACAGTTCTTCAGACTTGCTCTTCACTATAGCACAGATTCTTGGAATTATTTGTAACTGTATGCTTGTTCATAGCTCAGTAGATTTCCAAAATTTCCTTTGGTTACACAGAATGGAGCTGTAGTGATCCTATCTTTAGGCTCAATCTTGGCTTGAAATTTGCCAACAACATGTAATTTGATTTCTGATCCATAGACAAATAAATTTGTGTCTGGTTTCTGCTTCATCTTTGCAAATGTTTGTTCGTCCATGACGTTAATGTTCCTGTGTCAATCAGCACCTCTATTTTTATTGCATCTACTTCAACCCTTGTGTGAGGTTGTTTTGGTATTAGAGCATTGACTTTATCTCGAGTTCGCAGGCCAATGGTGTATTCTTCATTTGAGCTCTCAGATGTACTACCTCTATCTTGCTGGCTTTCTGCTTGATTAATTTTGCTTTCTTCCTTGAGTCTTGATCTACAGACTTTGGAAACTGGTTTTTCTTCTTGCAGAAATTGCATTGTCTTCCTTTTGCATGACACTGCTTATCTTCGTGTGGATATTCACCACCACAATTTCTGCATGTTTGGTTTCTGTATTGTGTTGCTGCCTTTAGCTTTCTCCATGAAATGTGTTTTGTTTCTGCGTTGACTCGGTGTCCTTCGTTTTGTTAAGGCACTGGCATTCTCTCTTTCGGATGTTTCTATTTCTGTTGCTTGTCTGTCAGAGAGTTCCATGGCACGTGCAAGTGTAAGAAGATGCGTTAGGTCGATCTCTTCACGAAGTGCACTACGTCTAAGACGTGTTCACAAGCATTCTTGAATTACTTATGATTTTATTTCTTTATAGACATCATTGAATTCGCACGTTGCTGAAAGCTGCCTTAGCTTGGTGTGGAAATCATCAGTCGATTGTTCATTTTGTTGTTTATCTTGTCGAAATTTGTAGATTTCAAACTCGTGCTTCTTTTTTTGGTGCGAAATAGTTTGTTAACTTTTCTACAACAGTTGGATAATCTTCTCCTGTCTCTTGGAGTGATTCGAAAATGTCGTTTATTTCCTCTCCTGCATAGTGTAGAAGTAATGCACGTCGACGTGTTGTGTCTCTGATGTCTATACTAATCAGAAGGTTATCAAGTCGTTTCACCCACTTCTTCCATCGAATTTCAGGTGCGTTTTCATGGACTGAGTGAGAATGGTGAGAAATGGGCAAACTTGCTGCCATTATCAGAGATGTAGACTATCACTACAAGTGTACAACACAGTAGCACGTCTGTAATAATTCTCTGAGTAGAATGCCACAACTGTCCTTATTCTTCCCTTGTTATTTCCAGTTTTTTTCTCCAGCTATATCCTAGTCGCCATTGTAATGTTGGTGCTTTGTATTGAGAGAGGAAAAGACCTGTTTCTGCAAACGCATGTTTATTCCATTGCATACAAACTATAACTGAACTGCTTGTCAGACCTACATCTAGCACCCTATATGTCAACCTTATATCTCAGATCTCTAAGATGCTGTTTCTGCTTTGGGATTTCTGTACTACCGTATAGCACTGCTTCTAGAACACTACACTCTCCTCCAGTCATACTGGCCGCAGCCAATCGTGTGCTGAAAACTGTCGTCAAACGCACAAAAACACCAACAATAACCTCCATTTTAACTTGGATCATATTCTTACACCTTCCATTTTTTTCCTATAAATTTTCATGAACTGAATCCCTTTGCTGTCAAATGTTTGAAAGCTATTAATTTCATTAACACGTTCTAAATAATGAAATTCATTAATAAATTGCTTCTCCGGTTGATCTTCTTGTCGTCTTCTCTCTTTTGAAGGATGTGTAGGAGATGGCGTTCTCCCTCAATTCTAACAGTATCATTTCAAACAAAAGTTAATCATTTGACTATCAGAAGCTGGGGTTCTCTCAAAATGAGATCTTTGTTTAGAGTGAACATACTGACTTTTGCATTGATGAAGGCTTGTCCTTTCTGTAACCAGGTTCCACCATTTTCTGAATTAAACTAAAAACATAACCTGGCTTGCCTAGTTGGGTTGTTATTTCTCTAGGTGTATCCTTCTGTTACAATATTTCTCTCTCGCCAAATGTCAGTCAAATTATGATCTGTACAAATATCAAGAAACAACCATCAAGATTCAAGACTCAGATTTTTAATTGTCTATCCAGGCCACCGAACCATAACACAATAATATATACCAAGACAAAATATATATATCACCTGATAAGCACATATACATATTGTGTTTATATTAAATTCTGTATATATTTTCTTGTTGACGCAGCAAAAGGTATATAAAAATGCAACTCTATCAATAACAAAAGGATTTTGAGTTGAAATAAATCCATAAAACATTATTAGATTATTAGATGGATTATATTATACAAAGGTTTGTTTAAATACTTTTCTCTTATCTTGATAATATTTACAAATGAAAAATGCATGATATTCATCTTCACCGAACGCCCAATTACTGCGATAACAAACGTTACACAAATAATATGAAATATCAACACTATCATGTCTACCTATTTCTATAAAAAGTTTATAACTAGAACATCTGAATCTCGACAGAGCTTTGTATGTATGAAAAGGTAAACCTATGGAAAGATACTTCTCAACATTTAATAATGTTTATTTTGATAATACCCACATTTAGAAGACTATGATCTTATTATGCCGGTTTTGACTAGTACAATTCTACACTCTTTGAAAGAATGACGTTACAAATACACTAAAATTTACAACATCTTGCGATATCCAAAGAAAGCCAAAATCAAAGTTAAATTAATAAAAATGCCTCATATGTGATGCCTACGTCACTTATCATCTAAAGATTTAAGCATTTTGTAGCATTCTGCAGGGTATCTGCTCCAATCCATATGTAACAAGTTACACCAATACGTCACACACCTAGACTAATATGTAACACACAATGGTAGTCTGCCACATTCTCCAAGGCCAACGTAATTATTCGCATCACGTGAGATACATAGATATTGTTTATAGAAGCGGCTTGAACACATTCAATACAATCTAACTGCTTGTGTCCCCCAATTTCAGAACCAAATATTTTAAAGCCATCTACACAACTAAAGTACCCAAATTTCTACAAAACAGAATGTACCCACACTTTCATGGACAGAAGTCAGTCCTGAGAGTAGAATATTTACCTGGCGCCAGGCAAACCCAGGAGATTTTAAACAACTGTGCCACGGTATCAGGTCTGCAATATTTTTAAATCAATACTAATGTTCTTTAGCCTTCGTCCATGATGATTTGGTGTTAATACAGGACCCATGTATTTGTAAAATGACACTGGACCAATATGTGCCACATGTCTTTATAGGTCATCTACTGTGAAACACAATTATTGTTGTCGCATCCAACTTAACTATCATTACATTGGTATTACAAATGCGTTCTATTAGATATAATTGTGGTTGCATTGCCATCGCTGTATCGACGCAATTAGCTACATCATCTGCAGATAAGAGTGCTACAGTGACATTTTCTAAAATAAAAATACCTGTATCAGAATTTTTTTCGGTAACCTAATCAAGTCATTAATAAGCAAAAACAATCATTATGGGCTCAAAACACGACCTCTGTCTTGTCCAGATTGTATAGCGAAAGTACATGGCTAAGCCTTCACTTGACTTTACACATGACCGAAAATTATAGTACACTGAATTTAAAATGGTTAAAATGCCCTATTGATAGCTCTACAGTCACTTCCACAGTTTAAAGTGTTCGATCTTGTCGAACACTTTAGAAAAATATACATACAAAGGGTCAAATGTTCCCCCTTTTTGCTATATATTGTTGTATGACAGAATGTAGAGTGGGAATGTTATCAGTAGCGGGATATCCCCGCCGAAAACCAGTTTGTGCTTCGTAAATAATGCAATTACTTCCAGTTCATTCGTATAAAGACTTGTATAAAATAGAAGTAAAGATCTTACACATAGCATCACTCATTGATATACCCCTTAAATTATTCGGCTCTACCAAAAAGCCTTTATATGTTGTAGCCATATAATACCTTCTCCCCATGAAATCGGAAAAAAATACTAGTATTAAAAAGTTTTTAGAAAGAGTTATTAACAATGGTGCGATAAGCGGCATAATACACTTCAAACTATCAATTCCTATCCCATCTGGACCACAGACCTTTCCAGATTTGTGTCCGTGAATAATGAATGCAACTTCCTCTTGAGATATAGATTCATTTAGCACATCACAATCTCTGTTATGTATATTCAGAAGAGGTTCCCCCTCGTCCTAAAAAAAAAACCAAAACAAACAAAACAAAACAAAACAATTCCTTCCGAGTTCGTAGGTTCTGAAAATAATTAAACCACTTTGAGCCCGATGTGTTAGATTTGCTAAAAAAAAATGCCCTGCTTCCACAGGATCTAAGCATTTTCCAGCATTTCTGTGGTTTATTTCTGACGGAAATAAGAAAGGTCCTCTGTTTCTTTTCATATTTTTCTTTCTTTACTTTACAAACATTTGAATTTTTTTTGCATGTTTATGCAACTCAAGATTCACCTTAGAGTTCATTACTATAAAACTATATACCAATTTATTTTTTTCACATCTGCTGTTTTTGCACTCAGTATTCCGCCAAATAGTTTTGGATGATCTTATTGCAGAAGAGACCGTGTCGAACTTTAAACAATCCGCAGACGCTATCGTCTCTTTCCTCATCATGGAAGTATGTTATTAACTGGAAAAGTTCTGGGGAAACAACTAATACGACTATAAGTATTAAACTAAGTAACAGAAACAAGTGAAACCAACAGTTTAAGTCAAATCAATTTATTTGTCTACAATACAAAAAACTGAAAAATCAAGAGACACACTATTCTAAATTAAATCCCACATAATCTTAAATGTCTTATCACCAATCCAAAGTCCAAAAGTATAGAACGCTTCGAAAGAATTCTAAGTCTTGAATATTATGATATGCCACATTAATGCCATTCAGAAAGTCTCTGAATGAGTTCACAATAAGTCCAAAATAAAGTATCAATCCAGCACTTTGTAATTCCAATGAACAATGTAAATAAATAATTCCTCTCGAATAACAACAAAGCTTTAAATGAATCAAGGTAAATGATCTTACAACAGGAATAAATTATTTGTTTACCAAGTCCCTATTTATATGCATTTTGAATTGATGGTGATACAACAGTGGTCTCAGGCCATATTGTTCCATAGTGCCTTGCCTCAGACGTAGCAGTTTACGGCTTCCTGTAAAGCGTAGCGGACATCTGAATCCGGCCTTATTTGTCAAACTGTACCATTTGCACAACCCACGTGGGCAGAGCATGAGTAGGGAAGATTGTACTGAGAAATAAACAAACAACTAGATGTAATTGCTGCATTATGTAAGAGTTGTAGATTCTGTCCGACATAAAAATAAATTTAGTCTCTTGGCAACATGTGAGATGATGTCAATTCATATCGAGATCATATTACGTATTTTTTATGATTTAAAAAAAATGGGATACACATCATGGAAAATGCATCTGTTGTGACTGGATAACTTTTACCCTATTTAGTTCCAGTATAGGCATCTCTCTTAAATGCATTAGAGTACATTTTGTCCTTGTCAAATTGACAACATAACTTTGTTTTCTATGACAGTGTAAGCTGCGCGTGCTGAACTAGGACAGAAAGTATATATATATATATATATATATATATATATATATATATATATATATATATATATATATATATATATATATATATATATATATATTTCCCCACTTGCTAGCATTAAGGTCTATTGAAAAACAATTGGTACCGTGATAACTGTTTCTAAACACCTCTGGGATCTCATCCAATTCACGCTCGAGGCTCTAGAGGACAGTGACGACAGCCTCATTGCCGCAGTATAACACCGGATCCTTGGAGATTCCGTCGCTGTGGACGACAATGTAGCAGAAGTTACACAGGACATGGTCGGTGTTTATCTGTGTGTGGCTTTTATTCCGAGTTGAGCTTGCGAATGCATGGACTCACACTGGCACTTTCAGTGCCTCCAAATCCGTATTGATGATGTATGGGACGTGCCTCTGGTGTTTGTGGTTCTGCAAGGCACAAGTGTTTTTGCTTGGTTCCGATCAGAATACACGCTGGTGCTTTTCAGCTATACAGTGATGGTCTTTCTTCTGAGCTTCTGATTGGTAGACCCTGCTGAAAACGTGGAGACACCGGCGTGAAATATGCTTTGTTTTCTCATGGCCATTATTCTTGTGTATCAAGCCGCCGAGTTCCCTTATCGAGACATAGTGGCTCTTTTCATCACTAAGCATCAAGAGGTATAGTGTACCCTGCCTTACTTTGTCGCTAATGCGTTGTGGGTAAAGGCTGCAGCTGTCTGAGCCAGTGGGTCCTGTGCATCATCATATTCACGTTGTGTTATAGGACTCTTTCTAATTAGCTTGTTTAAATATGTAACAGTAAAGATTGTTGTAAATAACCAATTGATCAGACATCTCTAATTAACGTTTTCTTTGAGCAACGACCATGTAAGATTGTCTCATGTTCCATCCGTTTAAGTTTTGTAATACCACCACAACTCGGGCAGCCCCATCACCCACTCTGCATGAACATCGCACACATTTAGGGTTTTCTTTGTATGTTTTGTTTTCATTCGATGATAGGGGGATGTTTTGTTCGGTTTGTTAGGGGCCGGGGCACACATTTTGATGCTCCCTATCTACAGCCAAGCTCATTTCGTTTCAGGGAGACTTGGCGTACCACAGAGATATACGACCAGTCTCTAAACAGTATAACCGATTAGCCGTATTTATCCGATTAGCCGTATTAATCTAAATGTCTAAATGATGCCATTAACAGTAGATTTTGTGTCGTCACCTGGCACATTGCAGCTTTTGAGTACTTCAAGAAACATGCGGGAATGTGAGGTGATGGGGCCAATTTCCCTTCTTTATCTATCATTTGCTGTATTGTTACCGCGCCAACGAAATTTGTTTTGTTACTGCGCCAGCGAATTTTCTAAAACAAAATTTATTAATATGTAGTCGAGTCCTACTGCACACGAAATCTTTTCATTTTTTAAAACTTGTCTTGTAATGTTTCGTATCCTTATGCGGGTGGGTTAACGTAAAATTATTTTACTCACATAAACTCCTATACCTGATTTCTAAATTATGTCGAACAATGAATCGATATAAAGTCTGTGGCTAAAAAACTAATCTCTCTGAGGGAAAAAAAATGTCCGTTCATTTCGGCCTTTTTCTTGTTTGTACACATGCTGTAACATTTTATTTCCGTAACTGATATTGTATCCCGAAGATCATTGTCCAGAAATACTCTTTCAAGATGACAAGCTTAGAGACATCATACAAAATATTTTTAAAAATGGCAATATTGTCAGTTTGTATATAAAAAAAAATGACTCAACTTCTCTTTGATAGCAATATGCACGATTACGGTTTAACTTCACTTTTCTGTCTTTCGATATAAGCCAGGGAACTTCCAGTTTTATTTTGATTTTAGTGCTATAGGGGCACTTAATTTCAAGTATAATCTATATATCATTTAAATTAAGTAAATATCCTTATCGACAATTAAATCAGATTATTATCTGGAATATACGTGATGACTCATTTTTAAAATGGTTTGTTAGCGACTCAAAATGGCGTCGCAGTGTGCGCGCGTTGTATTGTGGGTATCTGCGTACACAATCGTGACGTCTGTGAAAACAACCCATAAAAGGGTAATTAATAAGTTTGTTTTAAATAAGTAAAGTATCTATAGGAGACTTATTCGCCACCAGAGATCTGGTATAATGTAATCGACGATTCCAAAGTAATGGCCAATTATTCTGCGCTTACGTAACCTTGTGCAGCTGCAATAGCACAGCAAGTGGTATAATCACGTGTGCATCTAAGGAACGCAGATTATCTGCATTGTTTATATAGGGCACAGTTTAATGGGCTATATGGGTTGTTTTCACTGACGTCACGCTAAGGTACACAATTTCCCAAATGCAACGCGATTAAACAAACGCCGCCATTTTGAGCCCCCAACAAATCAATAGTTCACCTTGAGCAGCAGGCAGGGTGAACAGACCACTTGTCTGAATCGTCATTTGTCTAAAACATAAGGTTCCTACGAAGGCTGAAAAAACAATGTCAATAACTCTAAACCAAAGCCTCTAACCGAGATTATTTCCATATAGTTAAAAACGAATAATAAATCGTTTGGGTTAGTTATTTTTGTTATTTTATTTTTGACTTTTTGTTTTTATTTTTATAGTGCGTTTCATTTACTCGCCGGGTCAATTAATTTTTGTCGTTTTTCACCCCGCCTGCTGCTATAATTAACCAAAGATTTTATCCAGACCTATACGATATCTGGATCTTGGGTCACGTAAATTTATTGTAATAAATCCGAAAGGAACAGCTTGTGCTTTTGAAAAGAAGTTTTTAAACTTGATTATGTTCATATCCCCTGAACACCAAGTAAAATAAATATTTTGTAAGGTATAATTATCTACTCCAATAAACACGACTAAAATATTGCAGTTATCTCTGATCACTTTTGGAATTTGTGTATATCGCTGAGTAACATAAATCACGTCAGTATTTTTATGTCTACCTCGAGAAAATATCCGAGCTGGATTTGATTGTTTGTCCAGCATAACGTCATCATATACTACGAGGTTATTAATAAATCCATCTAGGTCATCTACAGATGGGGCTTCATCAATATCGGTAATAAAGTCAACAACATCATTGTCGTCTTTATTCAGCAATTTTGCATTTTCATTCAAATCTTTAAGCACTTCATAACACCGTTGATCATCTACAGATGGTACTACCAAATATAATTTATCCCACTTGAGCCATCGCATTATCAGATTAAGTAATAATTGTGTCTTACCAGATCCAGATGGGCCTATTATAATCATTCTGATAGAATTCGGTAGCGCTGGATGGTGCTTTACTGGTTCTTGTTTTCGTGTCGCCGAAAAGTCAGTTATATCCATATAATAAATAACATGAGTCTATATTGTGTTCGATGTAGAGCATCTACACCCACTGCTGAATTAACAACGATAACAACGAAGAATAAACGACGTGCTCTGACAAGCAAATGTGTAAAATGTGGCACGAAGAAATACAAATTTGTCTCCATGACTAAGTCAGGAACAAAGACAGGTTAGGGAAATTACCAGGAGCTCCATGGGCTAAATACCCCGGTGAGAAACATCTTCCTGGATATAATTATTGTGGTCCTGGAACTCGACTTGATATACGACTTGATGATCAAGATCAACCAAGACCAGGAGAGTATCTAATAAATAAGATTGATCAAGCGTGTCATGTTCATGACGTTGCGTATAAAAGTAAAGATTTACAACAACGGCATCTCGCAGATGTAAAATTAATTCATGCGTTAAATTCTATACCAAATAAATCTGTCAGAGAAAAACTCGCTAGTTTTCTAGTAAAATCTGCCATGAAAGGTAAAATAATGTTAGGGGCTGGTAATTAATTATATAACTATTATCTGAAGCAGCAAAAGTCTCACGTTCTGTTGCTGCAGAGTGGTTAGCACGACAGGCAATATGGCAAATTTATCTACCACCACCTAAAAAAATTCAGTACGCACATTTTTATGTCAGCACCCCTAATGAAGTTCATCAAGCAGATATTTTATTTTTACCACATGACACCATTAAAATTGGTAGACGTCAATCACACACGTACAAATACGCATTAACTGTCGTTGACGTTGCAAGTAGATATAAAGAAGCGGAACCATTATCAACAAAAACAGCATCTGAAGTTGCATCTGCGTTTGAGCGAATTTATCAAAGTGGTGGTCTACGATGGCCACAGCTATTACAGGTTGATCCTGGCAAAGAATTTCTTGGTGCGGTATTATCGTTGATGAAAAAACATAATGTTAAAATCAGACGAGGACACACTGAAATTCATCGTGATCAGGCAATCGTTGAACGATTTAATCGAACACTTGCTGAGCGGTTATTTGGATACCAATATGCAAAGGAAATATCTACTGACTTTAAGTCCGGTGAGAGATCTCGTGAATGGGTTACAAGGTTACCAAGTGTGATAGCTACGTTAAATAATGAAATTACTCGTTCAACTTCCATGAAACCTTCTAATGAGATTACAAAAAAATAT
Source organism: Megalonaias nervosa (assembly GCA_016617855.1). Classification (NCBI taxonomy): domain Eukaryota; kingdom Metazoa; phylum Mollusca; class Bivalvia; order Unionida; family Unionidae; genus Megalonaias; species Megalonaias nervosa. The sequence goes on from JAECUM010002091.1 coordinate 34,833, forward strand.
ATACAAATACAACGCTGTGAATCTTTCTCTCAACCAGTATTAGGTAATGTAACTGTAAGACATTAATATGAACCTGGTGAACCTGAAGGTGGTAAAAAAGGAGCAACTGATCCTATCTGGAGCGTGACTACACATACAATTTCTAGCGTGGTTAGATCCACGGGTAGACCTGCAATCTACAGACTAGATTCTACTGCTCCTCAACGTGGATTTGTGCGTGAACAATTACAAGTAATTCCTAAAGACACACAATTACCACCACATACAATTACATAACCAGAACCTCTACGTCGATTGCATTCAAGACAGGTCAGCATCACATTATCACGTGTATGACCAAGATCACTATTAATTCTGTCTACGGTGAATTGTCTTGGATTATTATTCGAATATTTTTTATAACATATTACAGTTACAGCTTGCACAATGATTATTCTGTCGTTGTTTTAGTGTTATAATAAATTCAGTATCAATATCAAAGTCACGCTTATTTTGTTTGTCGCATTGTTTATAACCAGATAGTTTTTTTCTTATTACGTCATTACTAACAGTTTGATCATTATTTTCTGTAAAATTCATAATAACCCTATGTAGTTGATATATTCTTCTGACTCGAGAAACTGCGAGATAAACTAAATTTGACCATTCGATCCGATCATCTATAATCCAGATATTTGTATCAGGAATAGTTAATCCCTGTGACGAATGAATCGTTATAGCGTATCCTAACGTCCACGGTGATTTATTCATACTCAGCGCATTCTCAACAACATTAATATCGACTAAAATAATATCATTCAAGACAAGATTCTGTATTCCACCACCAGGAATTTCATCAATATTCTGTCGTCGAGTATCTGCTGGGCGATAACATAATGGTACAGGTAGATCTGAAAACTTTTCTTTATGTAACAGAAATAATTTCTCCTGTAGTTCATCACGAACTATCTTTCTACTTGCAACTATTAAATCAGCGGGATTCCATAAACTCAGAAATCATTCATGTAGTCTCTGGAATTACTCCTCGCATTATTTCACATTGTGTTTTATCTGGCTGTAGTCCGATTAATCTTTTAAGTTCTTTCAGCGGTTCATCAATAGCTCTATGGTCATCATTTATTTCTTCATAATAATCTATGTTATTCTTCAGCCATTCATGTGGAGACTGTCCAATAAAGGGTGGTGGTTGAACATGATCACCACACATTATTACAGCAGTATTCTTTGTCAATAACCATTCAAGAAATGTTTTGAATATTTCTAACGACACCGTGTCTACCTCGTCCCATATAATATATTTAGGTATATATTTCTCACCTATTCGTTCAGGAGTCCATGTGTCTCCACACCATCTAAAGAAACTATGATATGTACATGATTTTACTCCTCGTTATTTTATTTCCCTGGCTAATTTATGTGTCGGTGTCAAAACAATTATATCTGAATTATTATTCATGAATAATTTAATCGCACGTGTTGTTTTACCTGAACCACCGCATCCGTTAAGATAAACAGTTTTATGTCTAGCCACGGGATCATATACAGATGGTGCTGATGACTTTGATATTTGATTATTATTTTTGTAATATATTTCCTTAATTTCAACGTCGGCAGATTCAGAATAACTAAGTATATTTTCTTGTTTTATTCTCCATGATCCCCATTCACCATTACCAAGTAGCGGTTTTAACAAATCTGTATATTTTTTATTTATATAAAACGAATCTGTAGCAACTCTGACAGCGTAACGAGAAAATCTATTTATCATAGACAGTAGATTTATAGAAACATATGCCAACATCGATGATCTTAAATGAGTAAATTACGGTGAGTCACCATCAAGATAGCTGACAATTGTACCTAGTTTGGTTCCGTCTGATAAATAAGCATTACATCGGCTTATAAATGTGTTTTTTTTTTCGTTGTATCAGCGATTATAAAATCCAGCTCAGCATCGTCCATAATCAATCTTGTACAGTGTCTTTTATGATATATGCTCCTCCTTGAGTAAATTTACCAATTATCTTTCTACCAAGATCTTTTGCAAGTTTCTCATCATGCTCATCTCTGCATTTACGTATATTATTAGCAATTTTAATAATGTCATCTTCATTAAGATCAGGACATTCTTTCCTGGTATCATCAATATTAAATCTATTTGGTTCTGGTAACCAAACTTGCTTTTGTAACCGATACGGTATAATTGCTTCACTCACCTTCAATAATGTTAAAATTCCAACATCAAGCATATATCGCAATAGTACTATTGGAACCCAACATTTTTCTAAAAAATGTTTTCCAAACCAAGCATAAGTAATCGGATGGAGATTTTCTGCAAACTCAAATGATTCTACATGAGCAAATCCGGTTAAGTCAAAATCTGGTAAATGTCCGTTTATCGCAACTCTGGTCATCTCATGTGATGGATGTCCAAATCTCTTAAAGTATTCAGAACATTCTCCGTATCCAAGAAAACTCCCAGGATAACATGCTACCATATCAATTGAGATAAAGTCATTATACTTATATTTAGTATTCCACAATCCTCCGTGTCCATATTCTACGCAGCTTTTATGGATATCTTCAAGAAATTCCGATCGTGTTGGTTTCCATAAATGTTTCTCCTGAGCAAAGTGAGCAGCAACTGATGGAACTGTAAAACAATTATTTAATAATTCTCCAACCTTGATATCGTCTGAAGTGTATTTTAATGCTAGTTTTTTAATTTCCTCGTGTAGAGATTCTGTACGGTAAATATCACCATTAGGCCGTACAAGCTGATCATAATAATCATATTCTGAACTTTGAAATAACCAAACAGATACAGGATCGTTTTTACTGATATTTTTGATAAAATCAAATATACTACAATCATAAAATTTAACCGTTCTGTCTCGTGGAAATATTGTTACAGCATTAGTCCATGCATGTGCATTATGATCAATAATATCTATCGAAGCTCCTCTTGATTCATATTTCGATTTATATAAAATCTCTCCGGTTAACGTCTTCACTGTTACTGGAAATTTTAATAGCTTTCCCAACTCAGCAACATCTTTAATAGATGCTCCAGTATCTTTAACTGATTCTCCCCACGTATTTATTTTTTTACGTCGTAAATCTGTTAAACCATTACCACGTATCGCATTTATGAAATGTTCTGTAACTCGTTCAGCCACGCAGTTTATTCTTGACTCTGACAGTCTCATCGGTTTGAGATCCCCAACGTCAGGTTTATTATTCAGCGGATATATTGCATATACAACCGCAGTAACGGGATATGCACGTTCATAATACGGTTTGACAATACCAGTTAGTATTCCGGGCTTAGATTTATTACTCAAAAGAACAATATTATTTCCTGACTGTATGCGGACTGGATCACGCTTGTCACGGATAATCCATGTATCATCGTCTGTCCTTACAATAAATTTTATTAAAATAAAATATTTTTGATCATCAAGGTGATTAATAATTGCTTTTCCTCGTTTGTCATTCATTATAGTATCGACAATATTTCCGATTTTGAATGTTGACCATACATGAGCAGCACCACTATTACGAAATTCCTTCTTTGCTTCACGGATACGTTCGGTTATATCCTCATTTGTTAAAGCTATATCTTGCATCAAAGTACTAAATTTATATTCTGATAGTCTGTCAAGATCAAATCTAGGTCTATAAGGTTCAACTTTGGATAATTTATTATCCATTATAATTAAGACAAATATTTAAATTAAATTTTAGTATATATATAATGATTGAAACAAAGAATAAATGTATTTGGCTCAAAATTGGATATACTTCTCCTTGTAACAAAGCATGCGTGAATGAATTCTGCTGCTACCATATGCAAAGCGTTAAAAATGGGAGTCTGGGACGAAAACCGTGTGTGCAATGTGGTGTTGGAGTCAGAGGAAAAACTCAGTTATGTGTAAAATGCGGCGGTAAAAAATATAGAGAATTAAAACGATATTATGACACAAAAAAATAATACTTTGACATTGTCAGGTAAGTCTCCTATAAAAACCGTAGAAGATTATCTGGTCAGATTTCAAAACAATGATTTAAACAAATAGTATTATATATATAAATGGAGCAAAACGAATTTGTGACACGTCCAGTATATACAAATTACGAAGCATCCGGAGATGGTGTAATCAGACACTGTAAATCGAAAAAAACAGTCGGTAGCCTTGATAAATTTGGTTATTTTAGATTCCGTGCTGGAAATAAAGATTATTTATCACATATATTCATACACGAATGTTTTCATGGAGTCGTTAAAAACGGACTTGTAGTTGATCACATTGATGGAGATCCCAAAAATAATCATTTATCTAACCTGCAAGCTATTACACAGAGTCAGAATTCTGCACGTGGAAATACAGGAAGGTGTAAAGTATTTAAAAAGAGAGATATTAAATCCGTAAATACAGAAACAGGCCAAGAAATAACTTTTCCATCAATAAATGCAGCTGCAAAACATTTTGGCACATATCCACAATCAGTACAATTTGTCGCAAATAAAACATACAAATCTGCATATTCAATAAAATATGATCAGTCGATAATATTTGAATATATCTAACTCTGTACTCTTAATAAATAAATATTTTTTTTATACTGTATATAGTTTGACTCTGTCACTTTTGCCAGGGGTTTTGTTTAGCCACAATTACAGTCAGGGTTCCACCTTCACTGTCGCTGCTCTCAGTGTCACTTTCATTTTTGACAGAATCAAATAACATAATTTTCCTTAACTGCATTACACGATTGTCCACAATCTTTTTTCTTTCGTATTCACGAGATAATTCGGATCTTATTTTTTCGATTGAACGTGCAAGAGGCGCAAACAGTTTTACCTGTTTGTCATTTACCATTGCCAAGGATTCTAACATAGACTGATAAATTGATTTCACGAATCTATAATTGGAAGGTAATGTGTATTTATTTTCAAATTTTAATATTTCAAAATCGCATAATATTTTCTCAGGATCGAGATTATCAGAGAGATTTATTCCGTCATGTTTTAATTTTTTAATACCGGAAATAATAGCATTAATATTTTCTTGGTTCATTATATAATAATTGTTTATTTCTTCAATATAAAAATAATAATAATCAGTTTCTAAATAATAATAATATATTCTGAATCAGATTATAAAAATAGTAGTCCCCAGTGGGGACTGTTTTTTGATTATGATTATATACATATGATTGTATGATTATGTACATATGATTATGATTATATACATATGATTATGATTACATACATATGATTGTATGATTATATACATATGATTATAATTATATACATATGATTATGATCATGTACATATGATTATGATTTTGATTATATTTTTTGCAGACGGCACAAACATAAACTTATCCTAACTTATCCAAATTTATCTTAATGAACATATGATTGTACGAACATGAATATATACAAATGGTGATGATTTTGATTATATTTTTTGAGGACGGCACAAACATATGATTGTATGAACATGAATATATACAAATGGTGATGATTTTGATTTTTGCAGATAGCACAAACATAAACTTAACAACAAACATAAACTTAACTATTGACGAAATACAACGGGGGGGGGATTTATCTACGTCCAACAGATTTTATACAACTCTCCCCCATACAAACCCCGGGGAGTGCAAAAGTACACCCACCACGTGGTTACATGGTGGGAAAGTTGTATTATTTTTCTGTTGGGTTTCGTACCCCCAATTATAAATAGCATCCGTCGCCGAATGCAAGATAATATATCTTTAGCATTTTTAGAGACTCGAACACACGGAGAGTCTTCAGAACTTTGATCTACGTACAAACGCCTTAACACCTCGGCCACCGCTCTCTTATGAATATACAGTTAAATTTAAGTATATAAACTATTATTATAAGGAATCCCGCATTCGACATGGACGCACCAGTACTCAAAGATGAGTCTGTGCGTGATTATCAATATTATTCTTATGACGCTCGAATCCCAGATCAGCGTGGACGAATTGAACTACAAGTTCAGGATACAAGTAGGTATTTCTTACCCGCTGAGGCTTTTATTGAAGTAGAAGGTGAAATTTTAAATAACGCCGCTCCTGCAGCACCAGTAGCATATGGAGACGATGTTAGTGTCGGTTTTGTTAATAATGGCATTATGGCGTTATTTGATAGCGCAACGTACATGATTGACGGAGAAAATATTGAATCAATTCAGAAAGACGTTGACGTTGCAACGACAATACTTGGCCTTGCAAGATACAGCGACGGTTATTCAAGATCAGCTGGTCCATCTATGATGTTTGTAAAAGATACAACTGATTCTCCAGAGTATCGACAATATGAAATAGGACGACCAAGAAATTTTGCTAGAAACGCCGATGCGGATGTACAAAGTATGATTATTGATGTAGATCCAGATTTTAACTTAGGATTTAGATCACGTCGAGCAATGTTGCGTGGTGGAAGAAGAGCATTTTCATGCGCAATTCCACTTTCACATATCTTTGGATTCTGTAGAAATGTCAGAAAGGTTATTTTTGGAGCCAAACATATGGTTGTACTAGTACGAAAAGCCACGGACGATGATGCATTATGGAGATCCGTTGGTGATCCTGGTAAAGTAATTCTGACAAAACTTTCATTGTGGATGCCGGTGATGACTCCATCAATATCTGAAGAAGATCGCCTACTCTCTTTTGTGAATCAAGGTGGTAAATCAGCGTTGTCATGGTTAACAATGACCACAGATGCTATCCAGAGTAATATTAATGGTTTCTTTACATGGCAAATAGCTTCTCAGCAAGGTGTTTCTGCACCACGACATGTATTTATTGCATTTCAAGATGCTGCACGGGTCAACAATCAACTACGTAGTATTATGATATTTGATCATCTTGGTGTTTCCGAGGTTTCGTTAAGAATAAATGGACATCAAGAACCATCCGAAGATATTTTATTGAATTTTGATCAAAATCATGTAGCACGTGCATATCATCGTCTGATGACGTTCATGGGACGTGATCAAAATATTGATACTGGTTTACAAATATCACAGTTAGATTTTACAACTTTATATCCGATTTATTACTTTTCGCTCGAACATTTAGATTTAACCAGACAGTCAGTAGTTGATAAATACTTTCGAGCTCGTGTGACAATAGGAGCTATTGCAAATTACAGAGCAATTGCTGTCATACTCAGCGATAAATCAATGTTACTTGAAGGTGTTGGTGGACGAATGCGAGTAGTTGATGCTCCAGTAGAAAATATGTAACACGTAATTAGATCGTTTATGAATATTATAATGTCATATAATCACGTTAGTGTTAGTCTGACTCCTGGTCAGATTAAAAGGATACAATCAGCATCAAAAGATAGCTGTGGAATAAAAATATTGCTAAAGAAAGAGCAGATGAGCGGTTCAAATAAATTATCTCTTACAGAACGTCAGCTCAGGCATTTCAGTGCAGCAAAAAAATCAACTAAAGGTATAAAACTTAATCTTTCTGCGGGTGCCATTAAAGACATCGTTAAGACGGGTGGTATATTTCCACTTCTTGCAGCAATACCAGCATTAATTGTCGCTGCAGCCCCAGCTGTTGCAAAAGCAGCTGCATTAGGCGCTGTTGGAACCGCTGCTGGAATGGCATTAAACAAAGCAACCGGACAGGGAATTATGCACGCAGAAAATTTAAAAAAAAAGATCACGGACAAAACAACACGGAAGACGTCTAAGAGCACCAAACGTACCACAGCCGGGCCGTCTAAGATTATCAGGCCCAGCATACGGTCGGGGTCTAAGATTACCAGGGACTCCACATTCATGGTACGGAAAAGGCCTAAGATTACCAGGGACAGTTTACTGATATCTCCTATGTCCAATTTTGATTTACTAGATGCTGCTAAAAAATTAAAAATAAAAAATTTCAGAGGAGTTTTTATGCGTGATCAATTACCAAAACAACCAAACAATATTGAAACCGGTATTATTAATCTTGACAAAAACTCTGGTCGAGACACACATTGGGTTGGATACGCAATTGATCCACGTGGAATTATTTATTTTGATTCATCTGGACTAGCTCCACCAAAAGAATTCTTAAAGTATGTTAGCGGCGATCAAAGTACTCCAATATGGTATTCAACGCTACCAACACAAACATTAACTGATCCACCAATATGTGGTCGAGAAGTACTTAACGTACTTGATGCTGTATCAAAATCAACAAAACCACCTCACAAAGTTGTGTATGAATATACTACGTTCTCACATTTAAACAGACATTAGTAAATATAATGGTGGATATTTACGGAAGATCTTCTCGTGGTCAAGCTCAACAGCAAGCTGATTTATCTAAATACGCAACTCTCGATCAACTCAGAAATGAGATTGATGATTTATTAAACATAACCAGTGTGGATCAAAATGAAGTAGTTGTTTTTCAGGATGAGGAAGGACGATTAAAAACTAGTAATATACAACTACCAGATGTACTTATACGAGTTCCTAATGCGGTTGTTAATAATATAGTTACTTTTACTGATCAGGGTAAAATACAAGATTCCGGTACGTCAGTCAGCGATTTTATTAAGAAAGCTGGTGATTTGTTCACGGGTGACATTATTATGAATCAAAATAAAATTATAGACCTTGGAAACCCAGTCGCAGACACAGACGCTGCAACAAAGAAATATGTCGACGATCAAGAATCTAAGTACGTATTGGCCAACGGCGGTATAATGCGTGCATTTCTCAACATGAATAATAATGGTATTAACAATCTTAGAACACCAGAATCTGATTTTTGATGCTGCAACAAAAAAATTCGTCGATGACAAGGAAATTCCTCTAAAAACAATTAATGACGAAATAACTACACTCAGTAATACTTTTTCTAGACATGTAGAAACGTTTTTAAATTTTCGTAGAAATATAAACAAAACCATTAAAGATTTTTTGGGGGAACAACCAACCGTTGACATAAAACTCTCCGACGTTAACATGAAACTCAATGATATTGTCAGTGGAATACCTAATATTGTTCAAAAAACTAATCTGATTAAAATTCCACACGAACAAATTAAAAATATCGTATATACAGTAGCATCAGAATCAACAACATGGACACCGCAAAATAACACACTCGAACATACCGCAGAAGTAACTGGGTTATACAGGATATCTGTATACGGTTCGGAAATTACTGCGGCAACTTCATTATCACCGAATGTATATCATAATCCTCTATTGGTGATGCTAACCAAGAATATCAAAGAAATCTTTATGTTAATATCAACGAAAATACCTCCGAGACGTTACTGGTGGTGCCTAGAATTCGTAGCTGAAACTTAATTAAATGACGTTGTTAGTATAATGGATCAACCACAGTCTCGTATCGACCTTCAACGCTACAGATGCAATCAGGTATGTGAGCGTATGACTAAACTAAGTAATTTTATCGATTATTATAACACGAAAATAAAAAAATACAAAAGGCGTATAGTTGTTATTGATGTAGTTGTTTACTCGGTTTCTGCTGTTATTGCTGGAACAGGATTATTATTATCAACATTGACGATGACAGCACCTACTGTTATAACCATCATTGTTTCAGCATCAACGACTATTGCTGGTGTTCTCGGTATTATAGCTAAAAAGATAGATACTTGTACAAATGCTAAATTGCACGATTATATGATTAAATTACATACAGTGGCAGAGGCATGCTCTAAACTATCTTTGTACATTTCTTCATGCGTCAGTGATGGTGAAATATCCGATACTGAATTCGCGATGATGATGAAAACCTATGATGACGCGTTTAAGGTGATCGCTAATGATTTTAACGAATTAAATAACAACGATAATAATAATGACAGACAGGGAGTTACTTCAGCAGATCGTCACTAATACGACTCCGTCAAAAACTACTATGATATCGTTAAGTTCGACCAATCCTGAATTTAGTGTCAATTTTCCAACATCAATTCCTGCAAAGGAAATAGCATTAGCACAATTGCGAGTTTATTATAGCTAGCCAAATATTAGATCAAAACCATTTGGTGGACTACAGCCAAATAATTCGCTGGTATTCGCTAATAAGAATAAGCCTGATGGAACTCCTGATTGGCAAGTAGTTGCTATTCCAACGGGCAGTTATCAAATAGAGCAGATTAATGATGAGTTCCAACGCAGAATTAAATCTATTACGGGAAAAGAATCAAAAATAGCAATTACTGTTCACGAACCAACATTATCAGCGGTTATTGAAATAAATTCCCCTGATTATTCTGTAGATATTTATCAAAGTTCGATTAGATCAGTATTAGGATGGCCTGAAGTTGCACCGGTTTATCAAGGACCACCAGAACCACAACGATCTGATTTCGTCATAGATGTTGAAAAATTTATAAAACTTCCAGAATATCGAAAAACGTATCCGTTTATAGAGATTCCGGATGCTTATCGTGGTTATGCACAGTATAATCACTTTATAGATTTTGTCCGGGGTAAAGGTACAACAAGAATAGCAACAATTAATGTTGAAGAAATTAACTCAAAATCAAGACCAATTAAATCTGAACATGGACGTGTACTTAATGATCTAAGAAATTTATTTTCCAGCATCAGAACTTCCTACAACGATGACTTAAAAAATCAAATAATTGAAACAATACAACATTTGAATCAAGTTGCATCAGACTTAGAATATGTAAATAAGGCTATCGTTGACAGAGAAAAAACATTAAACGTACCTGCAGATAGATTTCTTAATACTTACATAGTTAATGAAGATGGTCCTATTCAGCGTGTAACTTATAAACGTTTATTTAAAACAGTATTTCTTAAATATTATGGAATCACAGAAGAACAGCTACCAACATTTGTAATTCCGGGATTCAATTCTGAAGAGCTAAAGAAATCAGTTAATGATCTTATTGATGAACATTTTAAAAGAATATGTGATTGATGGAAAAAATTAATACATACACCAACCATTCTTAAATATAATAATGATCCACATGGTGGAGGCCGCCATATCTCACCTGGTATTGTTAATATAACATCAACGATCGCGGTCAATCTAGTATGTGACGTAATTGATGACAGCTATCAAGTAGATCTTTCAAAGTCTAACCAGGCTCAACAGGGGTATATATTATATGCATTTAGTCCTCAAGTACCGCCCGGGTGGTTAATTATATCTGAGCCAATTAATCCAATTTATCTACGTGTACATAATCCATTATTGTCAAGAATAAATTTCAAACTTACTGACCAGACAGGATACATTTTGGATCTAAGACAAGAATCACTTAATATTAATTTGTATATACGCTCGTAGAACGTCTGAGTAAATAATCAGGGGGAAAAAAGTAATCAGATTCTGAAATAATCTGATGGGTAGTTTACTAATCAAAATTAATAAAATCTGAATAATAATCAATTCCTATGATTAAAGCAATTGTATATATAATAAAGCGAGATAACTCTGCTATCTCTCTCTGCAGAGTAAATTAAACGATTATTTCCCTTACTTCTACGTCGTTACCTGTACAAACCCAGTTGTATATACGTGTATTTTAGCCTAATCGAACGAAGCGTATAGTCCGTCTGTCTGTTAATCCTTACAGGCTTGTTAAAAACCAACCTGTTTGATATATTCCTGCCCTATAATGTGAACAGTGTTGTATTCTGATAGCAATTTTAAAACCTTAAAACGAAAAATATATGTGTATAAAGGCCGTACTGGAACAGGATGTACTTTATCGATTTTGTGTGGGCTTGGCTGACGTATGACTCAGACTGGCATGTATATTACCTGTGTCTGTAATTTAAATTATTTCGTTTATATATACGAGTGGTAATATATTTTAATCGTTTTATATATACGAGTGGTGAATATATTTTAATAAAATCATAAATTTCTTGATTTATTTAGAAAATGTAATACTCTCTCGTGTTAGTTATAACTATATAGTAATTTCTCGAACATATATATTCAACCGAATGTCATAGCTCAGTGCAAGAATATTTGGATTCTGGTGCTGAAGGTCTGTCGTTCGGTTCCCATGGCCGCGGGGGTGGGTATATGGTCCAAGGGTTGCCAATTTTATTAAGATTGGGGGGCACCCCCCTCGAGGTTTCATGAACCCCTCACCACGTCACGCCACGTGGTGAGTGCATTTTGCATTTACCCCGGGGTTTGATTTGGTGGGGGGTTATATGAACCGCAATGCCTAGATACCCCCTAAAATAATCAGTAGCATGCCTGTGCTCTCTACCTCATTTGAAAGACCCCCACATGGAAACATTCAGAAAGAATGCTAGCCCAATAGAAACAGAACATGGGGTGCCAATAACGGTCATAAGAAAGACATCATCATGCAAAAAAAGGACTCCATGAAAGACACAAAGGCTTTCAGGGGGCCAAGTGACGGGTAACCGCTTAGGATGCTACTGATTATTTTTTATATTTAATAATTATATAAAGACCAAGTCAACTTTAAAACTTGAAAAGCCAAACATCAAGGTCAAAAGTCAAAGTTAAAAACTTGAATGTCAATTATTTTTTATTTTAAAGAAATATTTATATATATAATGAACAAAGAAAACATTAATGATATTATTTCTGCTATTAAAAAATTAAAACATAACGGAATAAATCTCACTGATTATATCGATCCTGAAAAAATATTATGCGATTATGAAATATTAAAACAACGAAAATTTGAAAATAATTACACATTACCATCCAATTATAAATTCGTAAAATTAATCTATCAGTCTATGTTAGAATCCTTGGTAATGGTAAATGAAAAACAGGTAAAGCTATTTGCGCCTCTTGAACGTTCGATCGAAAATATTGGATCCGAATTATCTCGTGAATACGAGAAAAAGAAGATTGTGGACAATCGTGTAATGCAATTAAGAAAAATTATGTTATTTGATTCTGTCAAAAATGAGAGTGACACTGAGAGCGACAATGAAGGTACCCATGGCAAAATATAGAGTCGAACTATATACAGTAAAAAAAAGTATTTATTTGTTTTGTTTTTTGTTAGGAAGACAGAGTTAGATATATTCAAATATTATCGACTGATCATATTTTATTGAATATGCAGATTTGTATATTTTATCCGCAACATTTTGTACCGATTGTGGATGTATGCTAAAATGTTTTGCAGCTGCATTAATTGAGGGAAAAGTCATTTCTTGGGCTGTTTCTGTATTTATGGATTTAATAGATCTCTTTTTAAATACTTTACATTTTCCAGTATTTCCACGTGCAGAATTCTGACTTTGTGTAATAGCTTGCAGGTTACATAGATTATTATTCTGGGGATCTCCATCAATATGATCAACTACAAGTCCATTTTTAATGACTCCAAAATAACACTCGTAGATCAATATATGAGATCGATAATATTTTCTCCCAGCAGTAAATCCAAAATAACCATGATTATTAAGACTACCGACTGGTTTCTTGAATCTACAGTTTCTGATTACACCATCTCGGGATGCTTCATAATTTGTATATACTGGATGTTTAACAAATTCGTATTTATTACGAAATGCTTCTTTTCTTAATTCTCTTATAAAGTTTTTCTCGATATCATCATCGTGGGTCTGATTTGTTTGATTCATTATATATAAATTACATTTGTTTAAATCAATATTTGTCTGATTCATTTTATATAATAATATTATTTGTCTAAATCACTGTTTTGAAATCTGACCAGATAATCTTCTACGGTTTGTATAGGAGATTTACCTGACGATGTATTATTTTTTTTTGTCATAATATCGTTTTAATTCCCTGTATTTTTTTTCCGCCACATTTTAAACACAATTGAGTTTTTCCTCTGACTCCAACACCACATTGCACACATGGTATTGGTCCTGTACTTCCATTTTGATACTTTGCGCATGATTTCCGCAGTATTTGTTCACGCACGATTTATTACAAGGAGAAGTATGTCCAATTTTGAGCCAAGCACATTTGTTCTTTGTTTCAATCATTATATATACTAAAATTTTAATTTAAATATTTGTCTTAATTATATGAACGAATTATCTGCAATTGAACCTAAAAGAGCTAGATTTGATCTTGACAGACTATCAGAATATAAATTTAGTACTTCGATGCAAGATCTAACTTTAACAAATGAGGATATAACCGAACGTGTCCGTGAAGCCAAGAAGGAATTTCGTAATAGTGGTGCTGCTCATGTATGGTCAAAATTCAGAGTCGGAAATGTTACTAATATAATGAATGACAAACGAGGAAAAGCAATTATTAATCACCTTGATGATCAAAAATATTTTATTTTAATAAAATTTATTGCAAATACAGAAGAAGATACTTGGATTATTCGTGACAAGTGTGATCCAGTCCGCATATAGTCAGGAAATAATATTGTTCTTTTGAGTAATAAATCTAAACCCGGAATACTAACCGGTGTTGACAAATTATATTATGAACGTGCATATCCCGTTACTGCGGTTGTATATGCAATATATCCGCTGAATAATAAACCTGACGTCGGGGATCTCAAACCGATGAGACTGTCAGAGTCAAGAATAAACTGTGTAGCTGAACGAGTTATAGAACATTTCATAAACGCGATACGTGGTAATGGTTTAACAGATTTACGACGTAAAAAAATAAATACGTGGGCAGAATCAGTTAAAGATACTGGAGCATCTATTAAAGATGTTGCTGATCTAGAAAAGAAATTAAGATTTCCAATAACAGTGAAGACGTTAACTGGGGAGATTTTATATAAACCAAAATACATAAAAAAATGGAGCTCCGATAGATATTATTGATCATCATTCGCATGCATGGACCTCAGCAGTAACAATATTTCCACGAGATAGAACGGGTAAATTTTATGATGGTCATATATTTGATTTTATCAAAAATATCAGTAAAAGTGACCCTGTATCTGTTTGGTTATCTCAAAGTTCAGAATATGATTATTTCGATCAGTTTGTACGGCCTAATGGTGATATTTACCGTATAGAATCTCTTAATGTAGAAATGGAACATCTTGCGCTGAAATATACTTCTGACGATGTCAAAGTTAGACAATTATTAAATAATTGTTTTACTGTTCCATCTGTAGCGGCACATTTCGCTCAAGAGAAAAATTTATGGAAACCAACACGATCGGAATTTCTTGAAGATATCCATAAAATCTGCGTAGAATATGGACACGGAGGATTGTGGAACACTAAATATAAGTATAATGACGTTATATCCGTTGATATGGTAGCTTGTTATCCTGGAAGTTTTCTTGGATACAGAGAATGTTCCGAATACTTTAAGAGATTCGGACATCCATCACATGAGATGACCAGAGTTGCGATAAACGGACATTTACCAGATTTTGACTTAACCGGATTTGCGTGTGTAGAATCATTCGAGTTTGCAGAAAATCTCCATCCGATTACTTATGCTTGGTTTGGAAAACATTTTTCAGAAAAATGTTGGGTTCCAATAGTACTATTGAGATATATGCTTGATGTTGGAATTTTAATATCTTTACAGATGAGCGAGGTAATTATATCGTATCGGTCACAGAAGCAAGTTTGGTTACCAGAACCGGATAGATTTAATATCGATGATGCCAGGAAAGAATTTCCTGATCTTAATGAAGATGACATTATTAAAATTACTAATAATATATGTAAATGCAGAGACGAGCACGATGAAAAACTTGCAAAAGATCTTGGTAGAAAGATAATTGGTAAATTTACTCAAGGAGGAGCATATGATCATAAAAGACACTGTACAAGATTGATTATGGACGATGATGAACTCGATTTTATAATCGCTGATACAACGGAAAAAAACACATTTATAAATCGGAGTAATGCTTATTTATCAGACGGAACCAAACTAGGTACAATTGTGAGCTATCTTGATGGTGACTCACCGCAATTTACTCATTTAAGATCATCGATGTTGGCATATGTTTCTATAAATCTACTGTCTATGATAAATAGATTTTCTCGTTACGCTGTCAGAGTTGCTACAGATTCGCTCTACATAAATAAAAATATACAGATTTGTTAAAACAGCTACTTGGTAATGGTGAATGGGGATCATGGAGAATAAAACAAGAAAATATACTTAGTTATTCTGAATCTGCCGACGTTGAAATTAAGGAAATATGTTACAAAAATAATAATCAAGTATCAAAGTCATCAGCACCATCTGTATATGATCCTGTGGCTAGACATAAAACTGTTTATCTTAACCGATGCGGTCGTTCAGGTAAAACAACGCGTGTGATTAAATTATTCATGAATAATAATTCAGATATAATTGTTTTGACACCGACACATAAATTAGCCAGGGAAATAAAAGAGCGAGGAGTAAAATCATGTACATATGATAGTTTCTTTAGATGGTGTGAAGACACATGGACTTCTGAACGAATGGGTGAGAAATATATACCTAAATATATTATATGGGACGAGGTAGACACGGTGTCGTTAGAAATATTAAAAACATTTCTTGATTGGTTATTAACAAAGAATACTGCTGTAATAATGTGTGGTGATCATGGTCAACCACCACCCTTTGTTGGACAGTCTCCACATGAATGGCTGAAGAATAACATAGATTATTATGAAGAAATAAATGATGACCATAGAGCTATTGATGAACCGCTGAAGGAATTTAAAAGATTAATCAGACTACAGCCAGACAGAGTACAATGTGAAATAATGCGAGGAGTAATTCCAGAGACTTCTATGAGTGATTTTCTAAATTTATGGAATCCCGTTGATTTAATAGTTGCAAGTAGAAAGATAGTTCGTGATGAACTACAGGAGAAATTATTTCTGTTACATAAAGAAAAGTTTTCAGATCTACCTGTACCTTTGTGTTATCGCCCAACAGATACTCGACGACAGAATATTGATGTTGAAATTCCTGGTGGTGGAATACAGAATCTTCTCTTGAACGATATTATTTTACTCGATATTAATGTTGTTGAGAATGCGCTGAGTATGAATAAATCACCGTGGACGTTAGGATACGCTATAACGATTCATTCGTCACAGGGATTAACAATTTCTGATACAAATATCTGGATTATAGATGATCGGATCGAATGGTCAAATTGAGTCTATTTCGCAGTATCTCGTGTCAGAAGAATATCTCAACTACATAGGGTTATTATGAATTTTACAGAAAATAATAATCAAAATGTTAATAATGACGTAATAAGAAAAAAACTATCTGGTTATAAGCAATGTGACAAAAAAAAATAGTCGTGACTTTGATATTGATACTGAATTTATTATAACACTAAAACAACAACAGAATAATCATTGTGCAAGCTGTAACTGTAATATGTTGTGGCAATATTCGAATAATAATCCAAGACAATTTACCGTAGACAGAATTAATAGTGATCTTGGTCATACATGTAATAATGTGATGCTGACCTGTCTTGAATGCAATCGACGTAGAGGTTCAGGTTATGTAATTGTATGTGGTGGTAATTGTGCGTCTTTAGGAATTACTTGTAATTGTTCACGCACAAATCCACGTTGAGGAGCAGTAGAATCTAGTCTGTAGATTGGAGGTCTTCCAGTGGATCTTACCACGCTAGAAATTGTATGTGTAGTCACGCTCCAGATAGGATCGGTTGCTCTTTTTCTACCACCCTCAAGTTCCCCAGGCTCATATAAATATCTTACAGCTACATTACCTAATACTGGTTGAGGTTGTTGTCTGTCATTGCTACGGGGTATGCATTTTTTTGTAATCGCATTAGAAGGTTTCATGGAAGTTGAACGAGTAATTTCATTATTTAACGCAGCTATCACACTTGGTAACCTTGTAACCCATTCACGAGATCTCTCACCGGACTTAAAGTTAGTAGATATTTCCTTTGCGTATTGGTATCCAAATAACCGCTCAGCAAGTGTTCGATTAAATCTTTCAACGATTGCCTGATCACGATGAATTTCAGTATGTCCTCGTCTGATTTTAACATTATGTTTCTTCATCAACGATAATACAGCACCAAGAAATTCTTTGCCAGGATCAACCTGTAATAACTGTGGCCATCGCAAAGGTCCTCGCTGATAAATTCGTTCAAACGCAGATGCAACTTCGGATGCTGTCTTTGTTGATAATGGCTCAGCTTCTTTATATCTACTTGCAACGTCAAAGACAGTTAATGCGTATTTGTACGTGCGTGATTGACGTCTACCAATTTTAATGGTGTCATGTGGTAAAAATAAAATATCTGCTTGATGAACTTCATTAGGGACGCTGACATCAAAATCTGCGTACTGAATTGTTTTAGGTGGTGGTAGATAAATTTGCCATATTGCCTGTCGTGCTAACCACGCTGCAGCAACAGAACGTGAAACTTTTGCTACTTCAGATAATTTAGTTATAGCTGCTTTGCCTCTCCAATATCCTCTTAGGCTATAATAAATGGGTTCCATTATAACAGTTATATAATTAATTACCAGCCCCTAACATTATTTTACCTTTCATGGCAGATTTTACTAGAAAACTAGCGAGTTTTTCTCTGACAGATTTATTAGGTATAGAATTTAATGCATGAATCAATTTTACATCTGCGAGATGCCGTTGTTGTAAATCTTTACTTTTAAACGCAACGTCATGAACATGACACGCTTGATCAATCTTATTTATTGGATACTCTCCCGATCTTGGTTGATCTTGATCATCAAGTCGGATATTAAGTCGAGTTCCGGGACCGCATTAATTATACCCAGGAAGATGTTTCTCACCGGGGTATTAAGCCCATGGAGTTCCTGGTAATTTCCTTAATGAAGCGGCGATATCTCCACCTGTCTTTGTTTTGACAAATTTGTATTTCTTCGTGCCACATTTAACGCATTTGCCTGTCAGAGCACGTCGTTTATTTTTCGTTGTTATTGTAGTTAATTCAGCAGTGGGTGTAGGAATTTTACACCGAACACAATATAGACTCATATTATTTACTATATGGATATAATTGATTTTTCGGCGACACGAAAACAGGAACCAGTAAAACATCATCCAGCATTACCAAATTCAATAAGGATGATTATAATAGGTCCATCTGGATCAGGTAAAACACAACTATTACTAAATTTAATAATGCGATGGTTAAAATGGAGTAAACTGTATTTAGTAGCACCATCTGTAGATGATCAACACTGTTACGAAGTACTTAAAGATTTTAATGAAAATGCAAAATTGCTCAATGAAAACGGTAATGATGTTGTTGACTTTATTACCGATATTGATGAGGCCCCATCTGTAGATGACCTAGATGGATTTATTAATAATTTAGTAGTATACGATGACGTTATGCTGGACAGACAATCAAATCCAGCTAGAATATTTTCCAGAGGTAGACACAAGAATACAGATGTTATATACGTCACTCAGCGTTATACACAAATACCTAAAGTGATCAGAGACAACTGCAATATTTTAGTAATGTTTAATGGAGTAGATAATTATACTTTACAGAATATTTATTATACTTGGTGTTCAGGGGATATGGATATGATGAAGTTCAAAAACTTTTTTGATCAAGCACAAGCTGTTCCGTTTGGATTTATTACAATAAATTTACATGATCCAAGATCCAGATATCGTATATGTCTGGATAAAATCTTTGGTTAATTTATAGCAGCAGGCAGGGTGAATGACAAAAATTGAGTGACGCGGTAAGTAAACTAAACGCATTATAACATAAAAAACAAAAAAGTCAAAAATAAAATAACAAAAATGAGCTAACCCAAACGATTTATTTTCCGTTTTTCAAACTATATGCTAATAATAAAAGTTAGGAGGTTCGGTTTAGCGTTATTGACATTAATTTTGAGCCCCTGTAGGAACCTTTATTTTATGAAAAACTTGCTCGAAACCAATTTGTAGGGTTCACCCTGCCTGCTGCTTTAATCAGAATACCTATTTACCTATCAGATAAAGAAATTTCTAACTATTTCATGAATCAGAGTACATATTTACCCATCAGATTAAGTAATTTTGACAGAAATCAACAACAACATTAAATATAATAAACGATTTGATTTATATCTATTATTGTTTATTCTGATTATTTATTTCTTATTCTATTATGATTTTGATTATTTATCCTGGTTTTTATCAACTTTGATTAGTAATTTACCCAGCGGATTGATAAATTTCTAACTATTTCATGAATCAGATTACCTATTTACCCATCAGATAAAGTAATTTTGACAGAAATCATGAATCAGAGTACCTATTTACCCATCAGATAAAGTAATTTTGATAGAAATCAACAACAACATTAAATAGAATAAATGATTGGATATTTCTTTATTATTGTTTATTCTGATTATTTATTATTGATTCTATTATGATTTTGATCATTTATTATGTTTTTGATTAACTTTGATTAGTAAACTGCCCATCAGATAAAGAAATTTTGACAGAAATCATTAATCAGAGTACCTATTTACCTATCAGATAAAGAAATTTCTAACTATTTCATGAATCAGAGTATATATTTACCCATCAGATTATGAAAAATCAGTAAAAAAAAAAATATATTATTTCAGAATCAGATTATTTTTTTCCCCTGATTATATCAGGAAATATTTACTCGGACGTTCTACGAGCGTACATATCGACTAATATTCAGTGATTCCCCTCTTAAATCCAAAATGTATCCTGTCTGGTCAGTAAGTTTGAAATTTATTCTTGACAATAATGGATTATGTACACGTAGATAAACTGGATTAATTGGCTCAGATACAATTAACCACCCGGGCGGCACTTGAGGACTAAATGCATATAATATATACCCTTGTTGAGCTTGAGTGGATTTTTCAAGATCTACTTGATAACTGCAATCAATTACGTCACATACTAGATTGACCGCGATCGTTGATGTTATATTAACAATGCCAGGTGAGATATGGCGGCCTCCACCATGTGGATCATTATTATATTTAAGAATGGTTGGTGTAGGTATTAATTTTTTCCATCAATCACATATTCTTTTAAAGTGTTCATCAATAAGATCATTAACTGATTTCTTTAGCTCTTCAGAGTTAAATCCCGGAATTACAAACGTTGGCAGCTGTTCTTCTGTAATTCCATAATGTTTAAGAAACACTGTTGTAAATAAACGTTTATAACTTACACGTTGAATTGGGCTGTCTTCATTAACTACGTAAGTATTAAGAAATCTATCTGCCGGTGCGTTTAATGTTTTTTCTCTATCAACGATAGCCTTATTTACATATTCTAAGTCTGATGCAACTTGATTCAAATGTTGTATTGTTTCAATTATTTGATTTTTTAAATCATCGTTGTAAGAAATGTTAATGCTTGAAAATAAATTTCTTAGATCATTAAGTACACGTCCATGTTCAGATTTAATTGGTCTTGATTTTGAGTTAATTTCTTCAACGTTAATTATTGCTATTCTTGTTGAACCTTTCTTACCCTGAATGAAATCTACAAAATGAGCATAATGTGTGTAACCACGATAAGCATCTGGATTCTCAATGAACGGATACGTTTTTCGATATTCTGGGATTTTTATAAATTTTTCAACATTTATAATGAAATCAGATCGTTGTGGTTCTGGTGGTCCTTGATAAACTGGTTCAACTTCAGGCCATCCTAATACCGATCTGATCGAACTTTGATAAATATCTACAGAATAACCAGGGGAATTTATTTCAATAACCGCTGATAATGTTGGTTCGTAAACAGTAATTGCTATTTTGGATTCTTTTCCTGTAATAGATTTAATTCTACGTTGGAACTCATCATTAATCTGTTCTATTTGATAACTGCCCGTTGGAATAGCAACTACTTGCCAATCAGGAGTTCCATCAGGCTTATTCTTATTAGCGAATACTAATGAATTATTTGGCTGTAGTCCACCAAATGGTTTTGATCTAATATTTGGCTAGCTATAATAAACTCGCAATTGTGCTAATGCTATTTCTTTTGCAGGAATTGCAGTTGGAAAGTTAACGCTAAACTCAGGATTGGTCGAACTTAATGAGATCATCGTAGTTTTTGACGGGGTTGTATTAACGACGATCTGCTGAAGTAGCTCTCTTGAGTCAGTCATTATTATTATTGTTATTATTTAATTCGCCTTGGTTATTGTGAGTGACTTTGTCACTAAATGCTTCATCATAGGTTTTCATTATCGTTGCGAACTCCTCATCAGATATTTTCCCATCACTGAGGTAGAACGAAATATATGACGATAATTTAGAATAGGCTGTTGTTGCTGTATGTAATTTTATTATATACTCGTGTAATTTAGTATTTGTACATGCAGATATCTTCTTAGCTATAATACTAAGGATACCTGCGACAGTCGTTGAAGTTATAACGACAATTGTTACAACTGCAGGCGCCGTCATTGTTATTGTTGATAATAATAATCCGGCCCCAGCAACAATAGCGGAAACTGAGTAAACAATTATATCAATGACAACCATACGTCTGCGATATTTTTTTACTTTTACTGTATAATCGTCGATTATATTTTTAATTCAGTCTGACATTTACACACTTGATTATATCTGTGACATTGAACGTCAATGTAGGACTGAGGTCCTTGGTTTTGATCCATTATACAATGACGTTAAGTAATTAATTAAGGAGTTTCAGCTACGAATTCCAGATACCACCAGTAACGTCTCGGAGGCATTTCAGTTGATATCAGCGTAAATATTTCTTTGATGTTCTTGGTTAGCATCACCAGTAGAGGATTATGATATACATTCGGTGATGATGAAGTGGCAGCAGTAATTTCTAAACCACGCATGGACAGCCTGTATAAACGAGTTACTTCTGCGGTATGTTCGAGAGTGTTATTTTGTGGTGTCCATGTTGATGATCCTGATGCTACTGTATACACGATATTTTTAATCTGTCCATGTGGACTTTTAATCAGATTAGTTTTTTGAACAATATTAGGTATTCCACTGACAATATCGTTGAGTCTCATGTTAACGTCGGATAGTTTTATGTCAACGGTTGGTTGTTCCCAAAAAAAAAATCTTTAATGGTTTTGTTTATATTTCGACGAAAATTTAAGAACGTTTCTTCATGTCTAGAAAAAGTAGCATTGAGTGTAGTCATTTCGTCATTGATTGTTTTTAACGAAGTTGTCATAGGAATTTCCTTATCATCGACGTATTTCTTCGTTGCAGCATCAAAATCAGATTCTGGTGCTCTTAGATTATTAATACCATTATTATTCATGTTGAGAAATGCACGCATTGTACCGCCGTTGACTAATACGTACTTAGATTCTTGATCGTCGACATATTTCTTTGTTGCAGCGTCTGTATCTGCGGCTGGGTTTCCAAGGTCTATAATTTTATTTCGGTTCATGATAATGTCACCCGTAAATGAATCACCAGCTTTCTTAATATAATCGTTGACTGACGTACCGGAATCTTGTATTTTACCCTGATCAGTAAAAATAACGATATTATCAACAACTGCGGTAGGAACTCGTATGAGTACATCTGGCAGTTGTATATTACTCGTCTTTAATCGTCCTTCTTTATCCTGAAAAACAACGACCTCATTTTGATCCACACTTGTAATATTTAATAAATCGTCAATCTCATTTCTGAGCTGATCAAGGGTTGTATATTTAGATAAATCAGCTTGCTGCTGAGCTTTGCGAGAAGATCTTCCGTAAATATCTACCATTATATTTATTAATGTCTGTTTAAATGTGACAACGTAGTATATTCATGCACAACTTTATGAGGTGGGTTTGCTGATTTTGATACAGCATCAAGTACGTTAAGTACTTCACGACCACATATTGGCGGATCAGTTAATGTTTGTGTTGGTAGCGTTGAATACCAGATTGGAATACTTTGTATGCTGCTAACATACTCTAAGAATTCTTTTGGTGGACCTAGTCCATATGAATCGAAATAAATAATTCCACGTGGATCAATTGTATATCCAACCCAATGAGTGCCCGGACCAGAGTTTTTATCGAGATTAATAATACCAGTTTCAATATTGTTTGGTTGTTTTGGTAATTGATCACGCATAAAAACGCCTCTGAAGTTTTTTATTTTTAATTTTGTTTAGCAGCATCGAGTAAATCAAAATTGGACATAGGCAGAATCAATGAACTGTCCCTGGTAATTTCAGACCCTTTCCGTACCATGAATACGGGGTTCCTTGGTAATCTTAGACCGCGACCGTATGCTGGGCCTGATAATCTTAGACGACCCGGTTGTGGAACGTTTGATGTTCTTAGACGTCTTCCGTGTTGTTTTGCCCGTGATCTTTTTTTTAAGTTTTCTGCGTGCATAATTCCCTTTCCTGTTGCTTTCTTTAACGCCATTCCAGCAGCGGTTCCAACGGCACCTAATGCAGCTGCTTTTGCAACAGCTGGGGCTGCAGCGACAATTAATGCTGGTATAGCTGCAAGAAGTGGAAATATACCACCCGTCTTAGCGATGTCTTTAATGGCACCCGCAGAAAGATTAAGTTTTATACCTTTATTTGATTTTTTGGCTTCATTGAAATGCCTGAGCTGACGTTCTGTAAGAGATAATTTATTTGAGCCGCTCATCTGCTCTTTTTTCAACGATATTTTTATTCCACAGCTATCTTTTGATGCTGATTGTAGCCTTTTAATCTGACCAGGAGTCAGACTAACACTAACGTGATTATATGACATTATAATATTTATAAACGATCTAATTACATGTTTTCTACTGAAGCATCAACAACTCTCATTCGTCCACCAACACCTTCAAGTAACATTGATTTATCGCCGAGTATAACAGCGATTGCTCTGTAATTGGCAACAGCTCCAACATCTCTGTTAACACGAGCTCGAAAATGTATATCGACAACAGATTGTCTGAATAAATCTAAATGTTCTAGTGAAAAGTAATAAATCGGATATAAGGTTGTAAAATCTGTGATATTTGTAAACCAGTATCAACATTTTGATCCCGTCCCATGAACGTCATCAGACGGTGATATGCACGTACTACATGATTTTGCTCAAAATTCAGTAAAATATCCTCGGATGGTTCTTGACGTCCATTTATCCTCAACGAAACCTCGGAAACACCAAGATTGTCAAATATCATAATACTGTGATTTTGACTGTTTACTCGTGCAGCATCTTGAAATGCAATAATTATATGTCGTGGTGCAGAAACACCTTGCTGAGAAGCTATTTGCCATGTAAATAAACCATTAATATTACTCTGGATAGCATCTGTGGTCATTGTTAACCACGATAACATCGATTTACCACCTTGACCCATGAAAGAGAGTAACCGATCTTCTTCAGTTATTGATGGAGTCATTACTGGCATCCATAATGAAAGTTTTGTCAGTAATACTTTACCAGCATCAACACCGGGGGGTCGCCAAATTGCATCATCATCAGTGGCTTTTCGTACAAGTACAACTGTATGCTTAGCTCCGAAAATGACTTTTCTGACATTTCTGCAAAATCCAAAAATATGTGACAGTGGAATTGAACATGAAAATGCTCTTCTATTACCTCGTAACATTGCTCGACGTGATTTAAATCCTAAGTTAAAATCTGGATCTACATCAATAATCATACGTTGTACATCCGCATCGGCGTTTCTAGCAAAATTTCTTGGTCGTCCTATTTCATATTGTTGATACTCTGGAGAATTAGAAGTATCTTTTACAAACATCATTGATGGACCAGTTGATCTTGAATAATCATCGCTGTATCTTGCAAGACCAAGTATTGTTGTAGCAACGTCAACGTCTTTCTGAATTGATTCAATATTTTTTCCGTCAATCATATACGTAGCGCTATCAAATAACGCCATAATACCATTATTAACAAAACCGATACTATCATTGTCTCCATATGCTACTGGTACTGCAGGATTAGCGATATTTAAAATTTCACCTTCTACTTCAATAAATGCTTCAGCGGGTAAGAAATACCTACTTGTATCCTGAACTTGCAGTTCAATTCGTCCACGCTGATCTGGAATTCGTGCATCATAAGAATAATATTGATAATCACGCACAGACTCATCTTTGAGTACTGGTGCGTCCATGTCGAATGCGGGATCAGATATGCGCTTGAACATCTTTATTATATTTACTATCGTCTAAAACGAAGACCACTTCCTGCTATCAGACTAGCGGTTATATTTTTTTCTTTTTCTGACATTGGTACACTAGCCAACTCTGCTAGTTTTTGATTAGCAACTTGATTTATTATTTTACTGACATTTGCAGGCATTACTTCAGTACTAGGTAATTTTACTGGTTGAGGTTTTCGTCGTATTAATCGTGCTAGTCTATCCTTGATCGCTGAAAACGCTTTACTAACAACATTACCAACAGCACCAATACCTTTTTCACGAACAACATCAATAGCTTTCATTCCCAGTTGCTTTGCGATCGGTATTGCTTTTGGGGCTATCCTTTTAAACAGACCCTGAACAACATCACCTAGTCCATCTCCGTAGGTTGTTTTGTATACTGGTAATCGTGAATTTATTACCCTGACCATGGTTGGTCCACGTTGAGTACTATGTACGATCATTTTATTATAGTAATTGTATTTAATTATATACTAATCGATATGATAATTCCGCTAATCTATCGCTGATTACCAAAAATAATTTACTAATAGCATTAATAACCCTTATTCCAAATAGTTTTGCAATAGGTATTACTTTTTTCGGAGATATTCTTCTAATAAATAATGAACAACATCACCTATTTTATCTCCGCATGTCGGTTTATATACTTGTAAATCTATAAGTTCTAATCATAGTACGTCTAGGTTGATCAATATATACGATCATTTTATTATAATCATTATATTTAATTACATACTTAGTCGCTATAATAATCGTCAGCAATTTCATTAATAAGAGACCGATAAACATTAATATCCATAATACCACCTGTAAGTAACCGTTTGCAGATATCGGCTGCTTCATTAATTATTTCTGGAGAGTTATTACCAGCTCGTTTTCCTCCAATGAGAATTTCCAGTCGTTCAACATCGGCAAGGACGTTATTGGGACAAGTAATAAGGCCACTTCCTTGAGTAGTAAATCCACTTCCATCTTTTTTAGGTTCTCTTTCAATTAATTCTAAATCTTCTAATTCTTTTCGTAATCTTTCTTCTTTTTCTTTCTCTTCATATCGTCTCCACCATTCGTCTGTACTGAGCGGAGCGTCTTGCCGTTCTTCCTCCTCTTCGCTTGGTTTCTGTTGTTTTGGAGATTGTGGCAATGGTACTTGTGATTTTGGAGATTGTTGTTTTTGTTGTCGTGCTTACTGTAGTATTTGTCGCATTGATGGAGACCATACTTGTTGTTGTTGTGGTAGTGGTGATACTTGTTGTGCAATATAATTATTTATCTTATTTTTATAGTCAATAAAATTTGGACCATTGTTTCGAACTTGATTAATGTTATTGTGTATGCGAAATATCCATTTGTGCCAATTATCCTCACTCACGGAATCATCAGCGAAGTCAGATTTTAAAAATTGTTTTCGATTATAATAACTTCTTGCAGCAATCTCAATTAATTTTAAATCTTTGGCTTTTCTAATAAAATTAATAGCTTCTTCGGTAAACTTATCGACCAGATTAACCCTGGCTCTTGCTTCTGATTCTTTTTCTGATTCCGGTATACGATCTTTTATATCACCTATTTCAGCACGAGCTTGGTCAATACCTTCAAGTATTTCTTGCATTGGTTGAGCAGCAGCTATTTCAGCTGGAAGTTCCCGCAGAATCTTCTTTGTTTTTTTAGTTCTTTCTGCTATTTTTCCAGTTGCTTCAGCGGTTTTCTCTAACTTTGGAAGAAGACCTTTAGTGGTTTCTGTGATAGGTTTAAATAATTGTTTTGTATCCTCTTCAAATTCAACTTGAGATGCCTGACGTGATTGTAATTGTTGCTTGACAGAATCACGAACAGGTAAATATTTTTTAATTGCGTCTAATCGCTCTCGAGCTAATTTAGCTGAATGTGGTTCTCCAATATTCATTATTGATAATATTTATAATAGTTGTTTAATTTATAGCAGCAGGCAGGGTGAACCAACCAAAATTGAGTGACCAACGAGTAAACGAGTAGCATAAAAATCTAAAAACAAAAAGTCAAAAATAAAATAACAAAAATAACTAACCCAAACGATTTATTATTCGTTTTTAACTATATGGAAATAATCTCGGTTAGAGGCTTTGGTTTAGAGTTATTGACATTGTTTTTTCAGCCTTCGTAGGAACCTTATGTTTTAGACAAATGACGATTCAGACAAGTGGTCTGTTCAGCCTGCCTGCTGCTCCTTGATAGTTATGATGGAGAAGACAACAAGGAAAGCTATGATCCATACTAATTATCTCCCTTCACTTGTAGGTGATGTTCATGAGAGATACATCCAGAAAAGTGCCAAAATACAGATTGATCCATATAAACTGCCTGCTGAAGCTTTTAGCGACGATCGGACGAAATGGCCTGAGGTCAGCTATGTAGACGTTGTTCATTTTTTGATTTTTCAACAATCAGCATACACCAAGGATCAGTTGAAGAACTACAAGTCTCTTGATGCATACAAGCTTTTCCAAGACGGCTGGATCCAAGAAATACTGCACAAGGAAATTAATGGGGTTCATTTGTTGAGAGCAAAAGTACTTACACTTCCGTTTTTTTTTTTTTCTTTCTCTCTTTTCATAACGTAACTTCAGTTATCTCCATTTTATTACTGCAGTAGCTTGTTTGTGATGACAGATTTATAGAGTTAAAATCACTTAAAGTAACAATAGCATTTTCAATTTTATTCGAACCATTCATCCCTCTGTGAAATTGCTGTAACCACACGTTTAATAATTGGGTTGATTGATAGTACATCTTAACATTCCACATGTACATGTATGGATACATTCTACATGTACAAAAAGCTAGAGTACTGACGCAATATTGAACATTATATATTATATGTTGTAATGTTTCCTTCATTCTAAATTCCAGGTGACCCACTCTGTGCGAGTCCGAGAGAAACCTCTAGTGCCATGGGTTATTGTTGCCACAGATGGGAGTGTGGAATCAGCACATTGCCCATGCATGGCAGGACTGGGGAATGTTGTATTCATGTTGCCGCAGTTTTGTTTGCCTTGGAGACAGGTGCGAGAATATGCAAGGAAGCTACAGTGACTGATGTACCTGCATACTGGATGTTTCCTACTTCAGCTAAATTTGAGACACCATATAAACGACTAAAAGATATGTACTTACAGTCTGCAGTAAAAAAAAAAATTTCAAATAATGAATATGCTGCACACTGTTTCTGATAAACCAGCAGCGTTAGATATACCATCTCCTACAGCAAATGAGAAGAACCTGTTGTGGGATGAACTTCATCAAAATGTGCCAAAGGCTGCCATTCTATCATTAAGAGGCAAGGGCAAGTTCTCAGAGAATTTCAAACCCAAGTCATTATTTGCAGAGTGGCCAATTGACTTGAGTCGTGTATGCTTATACAGTAAGGATATGAGTTGTTCAGATTCATCATACGAGCAGGTGTTAGAGAAGTGTAGTGCTATAGACATATCTGTTTCCAAGGAAGAAGCATCATATCTTGAGAAGGAGACAAGGGACCAATCAAATAGTCTCTTCTGGCACAGATATCGTACAGGAAGAATAACAACTTCCAATTTTTATCGTGTGTGCCGCACTAGTATTTCACAGCCATCTCTGACAGTACTGAACACAATTTGTGCATCTTATGGGATAAAGATGCCCTTTTATAATGCAGCAACAGCCTGGGGAACTGAACATGATATAACAGCAAAGATGGAATACTCAGCATCAGTTAAGAGTAAACATGTCAATTATAAGCTTGTGAACAGTGGTTTGATTATTAATGAAAGATACCCCCAGTCTGGGGCTAGTCCAGATGACATGATTTCTTGTGCATGTTGTGGGGAAAGACTGTCTGGAAATTAAATGCCCCTACAGCATGAAAGACAAACCTATCCTGGATGTTCCGTGGTTACAATTCATAAACAACCGGTTAACAATTGATTGTAAACACACATATTACTACCAGATGCAAATGCAAATGTTTTTGTCAGAGCGACAGTATTGTGACTTTTATGTATGGTGTCCTCATGACTACCACTATGAACGTGTTTATAGAGACAATGAACTGTGGCAAACAATGTCTTCTAAAGCTTTGGAGTTTCACTCCAAATGTGTAATGCCTGAACTCCTATGTAAATATTTTTCACAGAGACAAGTCCTTAGCCCAAATGCAGTTACTGGTGAAGAAAACAAAACTATCTCCACTCAGAGTGACAGAAAGTACTGTATTTGTGGTG